>BRYC01000448.1:38160-72654 GCA_030267985.1 Parmales sp. scaly parma | reverse complement strand
GGAACGGCTGCGAGGTGGACGTGGGGAAGAAAAAGGAGGTGGCAGGGGGAGGGGGGGGGGGTGGAGGTGGCGCGAGTGGACTGCTGAAGAATGCAAACTTGAAAGTGAATGTGAAGGAGAAAGCGGAAAAGGAGGGCGTGGGGGGGAAACAGAACTCCTTCGAGAAGATCAAGGTCAAGTATTTGAGGCTGCTCAATATCTTCCCCAGCAGCATTCGAAAAGCTTTAAAAACGGAGTTTGGATTGAACTGTTAATAATGGAATAGAATATATTCAACACACAAAAAAAACTCATGCTATATACGCTGCTGTCTTCTCAACGCCATATTCTCGCCTTAAAAAACATATGAAACATAATGAAGTTTGAAATTAAAAAGGAATTAATCAAATAATTCTGATGCACGTGGTGCACGTGGTTAAAGAAAATAGATCACGTAGTTCAATAATAATTTTTTATTCTGATATTTCCAACTCCACATACATACCAAAGACAACAATAGTCTTTCCTATTCACTCAATGGAGCGAAAGGATCCTGGAAACTCTGTTCGAGAAACTCCTCGCAGGACACATAATTTCCCTCAACCAAACACAAGTCAGAAGCCAAAATGTTGTACTCGTGAACCGTCTCGTTGAAGAGTGCCCAAAACTCTTCCTCAGGAACATTACGCTCTAGCGAACCAAGCGAGCCAAATCGAATTGAGTGGGGTTAGTTCAGTAGTGGATGTAGCTTAGGTAGCCATTTCGCTGGATTCATCGCGAGTATGCTCGTCTTCCTCAAGCTTCGCTCGCTCACCTCGGTAGAATGAAGCGTAAGAAGGGCTACCATCGGAGTTGAAACCCTGAGCCGTTCGAGTGCGTAAACGCTCGCCCAAACCATTTGTTGTTATCGTGGTCAGCTGGCTCTGAGACATGAATTCTGGCTGCCCCTCAAAAAAAAGGTTCTCCGGGACGAACACTTGGTAAAGGAGAGCATTATCTCTTCCAATCAACTCAGTAATTGTGTATAGGCCCTGGTAATCACCCTCAACAATCCCCCCCAAAGCTGGGTTCGTAGAGCAAGTTGTTGCTGCTTGATCAGCCTGGAAGGTCTTCGCGTTTCCGTTGACCCCACAAGTTCCTGGTTTGGTAACATTTGGATCGCGATCGGAGCATTGGTCTGTGGGAAGTGGAGAGTAGAGAAACACGTTTCGTTGGCGATACGCATTTCCCTCAATGTTGCCGGTGATAAAACCTCTGTAATGGTCGTAGGGGTAGGGCCAACTTGATGAAACATAAGGATCGCCATTAGAACCAAAAAATGAATATTCTCCGACCCAATATCCCTTTTCATCCTCCCATTGTGCATAGTCGGAAAGTTCCACCTTGTCAGGGTCACAGTTTTTGGTTTTCTTGGATTTACCACGTTTGTCGCTGTCACTCGAGGATTTCTTCAAGGCTCGAAGATGAGCATTCACCACCAAGAGGGGGAGAATGAGCAGTATTGATTTCATTGTCCTATTATTTTTGAAGTTTGGGAGTATTCAAGTTTATATTGTGGTAGTGTTAGCATAATGTTCTGCTTGGTTGCAGGAGGTGGGGCTGGGTAACGAATGTAGTGGTGCAGCGAACATCGCGTTAATACCTTCAACGTTGAAACCAGAAAATTATATCCAACAAAAATCTTCAGAACTTTCAACACTTCAATCACTTTTTTTTTTCACCAATCATTGCGTGCTTCACCAATCTCATCCCATCTTGACAATAGCTAGCTATTTAGAGCCATCGAAAACTTTCATTCATTCGACCATTCTTCGTCCATCGATGATTTTCTCGGTTATTTTGGTTGCAGCCCTTGCATTCCATTCCAACTCCTTCTCATTTATAACTACCCACCTTCATCCTCAAAATACAAGCACAAGACCACCCCCCTTCCTCTTTTCCTCCACTCCAGCCTCGTCAACAACCATTTCCACACCTTCCTCCTCCTCCTCCTCCTCCTCCACAACCAACAACCTAACAAAATATAAACTCTCGACCCCGGAGAAGTCTCGTACCGTCACTTCCTACACCAAATCGGGCACCCTTTCAACCCTGTCCGTGAACCCCGACATTGTCGATGCCCCCTTTGGGTCCCACGTGGACTTTGTCCTCGATTCTTCCGGCTCGCCTATTCTCCTAATGAATGAGATTTCGATGCACACTGTCAACATTGACCAGTCCGCGAAGGGTTCCGGCACCTTGGTTACGCTCTTTGCCCAGCTTCCAGTTGGCGAAGGCCAGTCGGTATCCCGCGTGTCGGTCACCGGGACGATTGCGAAAGTTCCCGAAACATCCGAAGAGCTCGAAGCTATGAAAATGTCCTTCTCGATTGCCCACAGCTACTACGATCAGATTGCTTCGAGTCCCAAGTTTAGCTTCTACAAACTCACCCCTGTGAAGATTTACTACGTGGGCGGGTTCGGCGTGCAGTCTAGCTGGGTCGACATTAAGGACTACGAGAGTGCACAGGCGGACATCATTGCGAAGGAAGGTGAGCGAGCGAAGCGAAGCGAGTCAGCCGACGATGAAGACGAGCATACTCGCGATGAATTCCGCGAAATTACTATTTGGGCTACATCTATTACTGAACTAACATTATCCCACTCAATTCTGTTGGCTCGCTCGTCGCTTCGCTTCGCTTCGCTTCGCTCTGTGAAGGCGCGACCATTGTCACAAAGTTGAACAAGAACAACATGGGCGATTTGAAGATTGTCTGCGAGCATCTTCTGGGAATTGAGTCCGTGGAGAAGGTCAGAATTGCGAGTGTCGATAGGCTCGGGATTGACGTTAGGTGCACGTACAAGAACAGGAAGGGCAAAATTGTCACTGATGTCTTCAGGATTGGGTTTCGTGTCGAGGTGATTAGCATCGAAGATGCCAAGAGTGAAATTTTGAAGATATTCCAGGAAGCTTGGGAGATCCAAGAGGGGGAAGATTGGGGAGAGGACGAGGAGGACGATGAGGTGGAGGAGGAGCTTCCCGTTTTTAAGTTGGCGAAAGACGCTACCTGAGAACAAATAAAATTGTTGATTTTGGTTGGTTCACCCATTCCCCCCCATCTCATCTCTTCCCTTTCTTTTTATCCTTCTCCTTCTTCTCCTTCTTACTCTTTTTGCTGCTCTTGCTCTTCTTCAGCTCCCCCATCTCCACCTCCATCGGCGGAGGCAGTATTACGCTCCCCTCTGTCTCCCTCGGCATTGGTGGAGGCAAGATGCTGCTCTCGCTCTCCGGCGGAGATCCTGGCGGTGGTGCAACGTCAATGCTCCCACTGGATGCTGCAGTCGGGAAATCCCAAGCTGTCTCACCCGTCTGAAAGTTCCAGTAGTACACACCGTTCTCGCTATCCTGGATCGTCCACCCTGGCGGCAAAACCTCGCCCCCCCCCCCCACGCCCTCGTCTGGCGGAGGCATGGGTGGCGGAGGTGGCTGGTACTCCTCGTGGTCGAACGAGTCCTTAGTGTCGAACGAATCATCCCTGCGGCTGTCCACAGAAACATCATCATCCTCGTCGCCGTCCAAACTCGGCAGCGGCAAGATCGGAGGCGCAATGTAGCTGCTCAATCGCGGTGCCCTCCTATTCAGCTCCCACTCCGCATCGCTGCTCAGGTATTGCGGTTTCCTGTCTACATCACAGATGAAGCTCTTCCCACACAGGTGCAGCAGCTTGGTCATCAATTTGCTGCTCGCACTCAAGTTCAGTTCAATGTGATCCACTGTGATTCCCTTGATCCTGTTCTCCCTGTCCTTCATCGCCGCCTGCGCCGCCCCCTCCAGCACCAGCAGCATGATGTTGCTACTCACCGCCCCCAAAAGCAGGAACAGCGCTGCAAAAAGTGTCAGTATTTCTGTTGCAAGACTAGGTATGACTTGCTCGCAAGCTGCAAACGACACCATGCATGCCCCTGAGCTGGACCATATTTGAACAATCGATTTGCGATAAAAGACGCGCCTTGTTGAACTAGCCGCCGTGATCAAATCTGAGCTTCGAAAGCCTCCATACGTTGGAGTTACGGTCGATCCAGTGATTCGCCCTTTTTTGAGTTTTTTCGAGTTCTCACATTGGCGGTGCCATGCAAATGATCTGGACCTTCCCTGAACAATTTTCTCGCACAAAAAGATGCGCCTAGTTGAACTAGCCGCCGTGTTCAAATCTGAGCTTCGAAAGCCGCCATACGTTGGAGTTACGGTCGATCCAGTGATTCGCCCTTTTTGAGTTTTTTTTTGCTTCGCCTCGCCTCGCTTCGCTCGGCGCTCGCCTCGCCTCGCTCGGCGCTCGCCTCGCTTCGCTTCGCTCGCCGCTCGCTCACCTCCGTACCCCACTTCGGCCTCGACGAAAAAGCACATCGAGTCCTTTTCGTCCACGAAGCCGTAAGGGACGACCCTGTCCAAGAAGTCGCAAGTCGCTGGAATTAGGAACTCGCTGAGCATACCGATTTGGAGCAAGCAAACAACGATGCTAACAATGAAGACATCCATCGTTGCCCAGCCGCTCAGCACCTCCACGATGAAGTACCAGATTTTCAGTTCCTGCGACGCCGAGTGAGTTAGTTTAAGTGTGGTCTTCCACCCCCCCAACACCCCTTCCAACCCCCCCCACTCTTACCTTGAGCGTCATCTCCTTCACGAAAACCACCACCATCGCGACGTGCTGCGCAATGGGCGTAATGACAGCAAACAAGATGCAGCAAACGGCGCAGAAATACACCGTGAAAGCTTCGATTAAGTTCTCCGTAATTTCCTCTCTAGCCAAAATCAAGCCAACGTTCCAAACGCTGTAGCTCGTACGGTCTGCCCCCTTGTCTCCCAGATCGATAATCAGCCCAACCAACCCATTCCTATCGAACGACCACGAGTACATGACCCCCCCCAGCAGCGCGAACACCCCTGGCATGACCAGCATCGCCAGCATCAGCAGCTGCCCCGGGCGTCTCAAACATATTCTGTCCGCTCCCCCGGCGTTCTCGAACACGTGGGAGTACAGCGCCGCCTTGTGTTTCGACAGTCCCGCCCTGTAGCCCTTGACGTCGTCCGTTCCGGCGCCGATCCAGGTCGTTGCGCGCCTTTGCCTGGTCGTGTTGTTGTTGTTGTTGTTGTTGTTGTCGTTGTTGATGTCGGTGTTCATCGGGTTGTAGCCCTCGATTATGCTGCTAGAGTCCCTGATGGTGATGCTCTGCTCCTCCTTCGTCGGAAGTACTGCCGCTAATATAATATTAGTTTTCGTTGTTGTGTTTCTCAACGCTCGCTCGCTCACTCACTCACTCACTCACTCACTCACTCACTCACTCACTCACTCACTCACTCACCTGCCGCAATCTTCTTCCCGCTCTCCTCTACCCCCCCACCCCCCCTCTCCTTCGCCTCCAGCGCCTTGTCGTACTCTTTGTCCAACGTGTCTTGAACGGCGTTCCTGTGCGCGATGATCATGCACTCGTTCGTGGCGGGCATCAGCACCCCCCCGATCATCGAGCAGAGGAGGCCGATCATCGGCGTCACCTGAAGGTCGATTTTGTAGAAACCCAGCCCCAGGAGCTGTTCGAGCTGAACGGGGCTGGTTACGTGCATGAGGAACGCCGTCATGACGAGGATGAAGACGTAAATGTCGATGAGGCTCCATTTTCCGAGAATGTCAAGGATCCTAAATTTGGGTATTGGGTGGGTTAGTATTATTGTTTGTTGGCGAGCGCGAAGCGAGTTTAGCAACCGTGTACACTAGTTGTAACTAGCTCGCCAGCAACACCACACACTAGTTGATTGCGGCTCGCTTCGCTCGCGGCTCGCTTCGCGGCTCACCAAATGAAACCCCCTCGCCGCCCAACCGTTAGCTTGCTGGGGGGGAGGAACCAACAGGCGAGCAGGCCGCCAAGCTTTATGTACGGCCACATGAATGAGAAGCAGAAGAGAATAAAGAACAGGCTGTAAACCTTCGCAGCCAACATCTGCTCCAAGCTCTCCTTGAGCATCATCCTCGCGAACCCTGCGCCGAGCGAATTGGTGGAATAATGTTAGCTTAGTAGTGGATGTGGGTGGTTGCAGCCATTTCCGCTCGTTCGCTCGCTCGCTCACCTCTCAGGTCTATCATCTCCCCGCCAAACTCCATCCGAATATCCACGCTCGCGAGTACGTTCGTGTGGCTCGTCATGAACATGATTATGCAGAAGCCCAGCGCTCCGGGGATCCCAACCTTTTGCCACTTGGGCGTTTGGGGGTGGTACGCCAGCGCCAAGTCCTCCTTGAACATGTCGAACTCTCTTTTCTTGCTCAATTTCTTTTCCTGCGCGCCGAGCGAAGCACATTTTTGGAACAGGGGGGGACAAGCGAGCCAAAGAATTGAGAATAGTGTTAGTTTAGTCAGTGGCTCTTATTCTCGTCTTCCTCAAGGCTCGCTCGCTTCGCTCACTCACTTCCTTCTCCCTGTAGTGCTGCTCGATCCTCTCAACCCGACACCGGTCAATGATCTCCTCCACGCCAAGCACGAGTAACACCGCTACCAGCAGACAGATGATCGTGATTGCCGTAGTAACTATGCTCTGCGGGATCCCGAGCGCGACCCCGTTGCCATATGGGGACGGGGGCTCAACAGCGATCTGCGCCGAGCGAAGCGAGGTATTATATACATTTTCAACGAGAAGTGCAGTGAGCGAGCAAAAATAGTTGAGTAGGTTAGTTCAGTAATGGATGTAGCCATTTTGTCTGTAGCCCTTTCGCGAGATTCATCGCTCGCGTCTTCCTCAAGACTCGCTCGCTTCGCTCGCTCACCTTGCACGCCTCAACGCTCTCGTACTGCACCACGGGAGAGTAGTCATGCTTCATGTCGATGGCTCCTCTCGGGCCCGCAGAGGTGATGTCGGGGTTGGTCTGGCAGTTGCAGCTGGCAGTCGACCCGCGGGCCTGCGTCGAGCGCAGCGAGGCGCATTTTTAATGAAGCAAAATAGCAAAACAGTTTATTAGTGGAGCCGTCTGCAGCCATTTCGCGGGTGTTGATTCATCGCGAGTATGCTCGTCTTCATCAAGGCTTGCGAGCTGTGAGCGAAACGAGCCAGCAACACCTACACTAGTTGAGACTAGCTCGCTTCGCTTGCTGCTCGCTTCGCTCGCTGGCTCGTCTTCATCAAGGCTCGCTCACCTTCCGGGTCAGTGCATCTCGGCTCTGCGCTCCCATCAAGTTCACCGTGAACTTCTCAAGGAGAGAGTTTACGTTGGCGGTGGCTTCGTCCTGAGCGGCCTGGCTCTTGGAGGCTAGTGCTGCCTCGACAAATCGAGGGCCGGAGCAGCCGACTTCAGTTTCGCAATCGATGTCGATGAGGAACTGAGCGAAGCTGTTGTTGATGAGTGATAAAAAGGTGAGTGAGTCATTTGAATTAATTCAATTGGCCACAAAGTTGAAGACTCACCTCGACTCGAAATCAAACACCGCGGTCTCGTCCAGCGTGCCAAACCAACAAGTCGGCAGCAGCGTCTCCCTGAATTTGATGTTCTTCACCAGCCCCTTATTCGCCTTGACCAACAACGTAAACGCCGTGTAGAGCTTCTTCATGTTCGTCGAGACGATGAAGTTGTCCCTAATGTCAATTTGGTCTGTCAATAGGCCAATGTGCAGGTCCACGGTGAAATTCATTTTGGGAAAGTCCTCGCCATTTGCGATTTCAATGAAGTTCTCGAGCCGGAAGGGGGTCATCGCTTCTAAAAGCTTGATCCGCGTAACGGAGTCCAGCCCAGAGATGTAGCCGTTCTTCATCCCGAGCTGTGCCAGCCAAATGAAATGTTGGTTAGTTAAACAAAATTGGCGAGCGGCGAGCGAAGCGAGCTAGTCACAACTAGTGTATGTTGTTGCTGGCGAGCGGCGAGCGAAGCGAGCTAGTCACAGCTAGTGTATGGTGTTGCTGGCGAGCGGCGAGCGAAGCGAGCTAGTCACAACTAATGTATGGTGTTGCTGGCGAGTGGCGAGCGAAGCGAGCTAGTCACAACTAATGTATGGTGTTGCTTTAGCTCGCCTCTCTCGCGGCTCACCTCCAGCCCGAACCTGAACTTCGACAAGCCCAAGTATGCCTCCCAGGTCCACCATGTCCCTTCTTCGAAGAGCTTAATCGACCCCTCGGTTCCGCTCTGATCCTTCGTCGCGACGCCGATCAGCTCGTTCACCTTGGTCAAGTTCCCAGCCAGCTGCTCGTGCAGTAGCTCGAGCGCCTCCTTGACGAGTGGCTCAGTTTGAAAGTTGACGAATTCGGGCGGGTTGGCCAACGGCGGGGAGGGGCACGAGTGCTGCGCAGTAGACAGTTAGTGCTCTGGCTCAAAATTGCCACAATGTGCCACTCACTCACTCACTCACTCACTCACTCACTCACTCACTCACTCACTCACTCACTCACTCACTCACTCACTCACCTTCCCCCGTATCTCCTCGATCTTCTCGTTGAAAGTACTGCGCAGAGACGTTTGGGACATCATCGGAAGCAGCCACTTCATCAAATCGTGGTACCCGTCGTACGCAAAGTCGGCCATCTTGTTGATCATGTACGTGGTTCCTGGGTCGATCAACCCAGTCAGCTCCGGCTTGACGAGCGGCTCAAAAACAGTAATGTTCAAGTAGGTTAAATTGAACTCTTGGAACGCCCCCAAAACGCAATCCACACTGTTGTCGAAGATTCCCCCCAAGCTCAATGCCTCCCCCAGATACATGTCCAGTGCGCCCATGAAATCAAAATCAATGGCGATATCTCGTAGCTGTCAAGCGAAGCGAAGCGCATTGGTGGGTTAGAACTAGTTGTGTGGCGAAGTGAGCCAGAAACACCAATACTAGTTGTGACTAGCTCGCTGTGACTGCTCGCTGTGACTGCTCGCTGTGCCTAGCTCGCTGTTACTGCTCGCTCGTTGCTCGCTTCGCTCGTTGCTCGCTTCGCTCGTTGCCTCGCTTCGCTCGCGGCTCGCTCACCTCTAGCGCATTGACGTTGAAAGTCTCCTCGATGACGTCGTTCGTGCTCTGCGCTACGGCAATGTCAGTGATCTTCGAGGGCCAAATTTGCATCGTCATAACAAACTCGATGCTCAACTTGTCCATCCTGAACTCGTTGTTGACGGTGAAGTCGCTGCTAAGGCTCAACGGGAGAAAGTGGGTGAACGTGTTCAGCCCGCCGAGCTTGATTTCGTTCAAGTGGACTTGGTGCGTCGTGAATTTATCAGTCCCGTTCATGATCATCAAGTCGAGCTTGCCCATGCTCAGGATTCCATCCCCGTCAGTCGCATCATTCACAATGTTGTTCATTCCAATGTCCTTGTACTCGGTGAAACCACTCTCCGTCTGCAGCCCCAAATAGTTGGAAATCGCATCCTGAACCAACTGGACCACCCAGTTGTCAGGGTGCGTTAAATTCCACAGGTTGACCTCGTGGTGCGGCTGCGCCGAGCGAGTGGGTTAGTTTAGTAGTGGATGTAGCCGTCTGGCTCGCTCACCTTCATGGTTGCGTTGAAATTGTCCATTGACGCTAGCTTTCCAAGCATGGGGGCTTGGGCGCTCATGGGGTCGAAGGTGAGTTCTGCAATCGTATCGTTGATCCAGGGGTCGAAACTAGCCTGGTTCATCTCAGTCATAAGTTCGTGGAACAGGCCCACGAGGAGGTCCTTCGCTACCAGGTCCATCAGCAGCTTGTCCTCGATGACGCTCTCCAACAGCGGGACGATTACAGGCTCGATCGCATCCAGAAAAAAATCTGTGATAGTCCCGGCAAAGCTAATATCATCGAGTAAGACATTAGGATTTGTACCAGCAAGGACTTCAACCCGCCGAGGAGGGGCCCCTCCAACCCCCAACTTTTCCCCAGGTCTCGGATGGAATCTAATATTTGCCTGCAAGGAGCTCTCACTCGTGAACGCCTGCGCGGTCCCGTCACTGTGCAAAATACCCCCAGGCGGGTCAGTTTGTGTGTCGTAGTACGCCCACGCGATATCAGCCGCCAGGCCGATGCTCCTAACGTCCATGCTCATGTCAATCCACCTATTTTTCGAATCTATACTGTGAGAAATCGTCATGTCGCCAATGGAAATGTGCGTGAGCACAATATCCTTGATGGTGATCTCGATGGGGACAGAATCTGTGATTTCGATCGGGTCCGGGTCCGGAATTATCATCGCAACCTTGCCTAAAATTCGATTAAGCTTAGCGAAGTCGCCATTGACCAAATCTCGGCGATCTTGATTGTCGTGGTCTAGCTTCATGATCTTTGCACGGTGATACATGCGGTCAAACGTAAGAGTAGCGAGGATTCGTCTGAACTGCTCCTTCCCGTTCGCTGTGAGCGAAGCGAGCATGACAGGATGGTGTTTTGTTAGTATGGAGGATCTGGTTCGCTTCGCTTCGCTTCGCTTCGCTTCACTATCACTCACGGGTGTTCACGTCATAGTTGTCGTAGTAGTCACAGTTGGGCGAAAACAATTTGCGATAGGGAGGAGGCATGTTGAGTGCGTGGGGGGTGTGGAGTCTCTCAAAGGAATCGTAGTTCGGCTCCTGAGGGAGCGTGTGGATGAAGATTGGAGAGTTGGGGTCCGGGGAAGTTGACTTGCAGTTGGAGGAGGAGACTGGGGGGTCGACAGTGTTGTCAATGTGAGTGAAGCATGTGTTTTTTGCGAGAAGCTTTCCTTCATCTTTGGAACACAAGAATAATTTGGATTTTTTATTTGTGTGTCCGAGGGTTGCGCCAAGGAGGCACAGGTGAGCGAACAGAAATCTCATTTTTTGGGAGTTGAGAAATTCTGAAAAATTGAATAATTTTGCTTAGCAGATCTTTCCTGGGAATAATTGTTAAGAGAATTTATAGGGTTTGGGCCCAACAGTACAACTCCTCAAAACTCAAAACTCTCGTAAATTTAAATAGAAATCTTGGTGTGTATTTATCATTGTTGTGTTCTCTATCATGTTTGCTTTATACTTTTGTTGATTTGTTTTTACTGTCGTTTTTTAGTTGCTGTTGCTGTTGCTGTTGCCGTAGCCGTTGCTGTTGCTTGTTTTATTATTGAAGTTACTTATTATTGCTCACCCTCGACCAGTCCCGAATTATATCTCTCAGTATCATTGAGCACGTTTTTCTTCCTCTGATCCCTCTCCTCCTTGCTAATCTCCCCGTCAACGTAGCTCTGGGTGATGATCTGAAGCATTCTCGCGCCAAGCCTCGCGTTGGGGGAGTTAGGAGCCTGCTGCTGGCCCCCCACCCCTTCATTAACGCCCGCTTGCCCCTTTTCACCAAACAGATCGCTCCCGTCCTCCCCGAATCCGTCAGATCCCCAAATGCTGCTGGCCGCGGCACTGTTTGCCGCGTTGTTCGCGCCAAACAAGCTAGTCACGTCAAAGTCGCCGAGGTCGTTCCCGACGTTCAGGTCGATTGTCGACGAATCGGAAGGTGCAATTGCGGCAGAAAGCCTCGCTCTAGTCAATTCCTTGAGCTCCTGAACAGTCAGCCCGTGAGCCGGGCTGCTGTTTGCGGCTGCGTCGGCGGCAGCGTCTTCGTCGTCGCCGTCGTCCAAGATGTTGTTGATGCTGCTGAAATTCTCGTAGTCCTCGCCAATGTCCTCGTCATCCACGTTGTCGTAGGAGATGTCTATGGAGGAAGAGGGAGGAGGAGGGGACTGACCGTATAAGTGGTTGAGGGAGAGATTGTTGAGGAGGGTGGAAGGGGGTGGGGGGATGGGATTGGGGATGGGGGGTTGCTGGTAGTATTGATGCTGAGAGTGAAGTGAATTAGTTTTGGTAAAAACTGAGGCTGAGACTGAAACTGAAATGGAACTTACCTGCACCTGCTGCTGCTGCCTCTGGATATTGTTGAGAGAGAGCTGACTGTCACTGTAGTTGCGGCGGTTCGAGGGCATCGTTTTTCGCTGAGGGGCGATGGGGGAATTTCCCTGGGAGGAGGATTGGAGCTGTGGTTGTGATTGTGGTTGTGATTGGGGTTGATAGAATTGTTGGTTGGGGGGGGGGTGGGTTTGGTTTCGTTGGATGGAGGCCGGTGGTGACGAGGAGGGGGGGGAAGAGGAGGAAATATTGTTGTTGCTGCTGCTATTGTTGCTATTGTTGCTACTGTTGTCCTGCTGCTGCTGCTGCTGCTGATGGCGTAGAACTTGAGCCTGGTACACCTGCTGCTGCTGAAGAGCCATTTGTTGCTGGAGCTGCTGCTGGCGGAGACGGGCCTCGTTCTGCTGCTCTTGCAGCGACTTGTTGAAGTTGGGATTTATTAACGCCTGCTTCTTCTTCCAGTCGTCAAACGAGGGCTTTACATAGTTTTTAGGAGCTGGAGAGGTTGACTGAGGGGAACGAGGGGAATTTAAATGCGAGGGTGGTGGTGGAGGGGTTGTGGAGCTGGAGCTGGAACTGGAGCTGGAATTGGACTTGGATGATATAAGTGGGGGCTGCTTCCATGATAATGGCGGTGGTGAACTTGTGGAACTGAGGGAACCTGTAGACCGAGATCCCTTGCTGGCAAGGCGGGCTGCTGTTTGACGCTTCAGGTCCTGAGAGGTGATTGTGGTGTGAGTTATTAGGTAGGCGATAATGGTGAGGTTGAAAAAGCAGGGATGGAGTTTGCAACAGTCGGCAGCGATCTTTTCTCACCTCAAGACTGATATGGCCTTTCCCAGTTGCCATGGGGGCAGCGTGTGAAGGTTACAAGCCCACCAAATTTTAACTCTATTTTTAATTTTACAAAAATAACTATTTTCGGAGGTTCGCAACTCTCCACACACACTTATCATTCAACCATCATGCCTCCATAAAAATATCTCACGCTTTTATGACCTCGACAAGCACTGCCCTCTTCACTCGAGCAAACCTGAATGCCATCCTTCTACGGAATGCCAATTGCTACGCCCGTGATGAAACAGCAGTGACCACGTTGCTGAAGAAATTCTGCTCGGAAGGACCCTCAAAGCTGTGCGTAATTTCAGATTTCGACCGAACCATCACCACCGGCAATTCAACTTCTGCCCACGGGGTCGTCGAAGCATTTGAATGTTTGGGATTGGAGTTCCGCGCGACGGCTGAAGATCTCTACCAAAAGTATTTCGCCATCGAGATTGACCCTTACTTGACGGTAGAAGAGAAATTGCCCCACATGAGAATGTGGTACAAACTAAATCACGAGAACATGATCAACAATGCGGTCCTCACGAAGTCGCACATCTACGACCAAGCCTTGTCCCCGGCCGTAGAATTCAGGGAAGGGTCAAAATCCTTCCTCCACCGTTGCGAAAGTGCAAAGGTGCCAGTTTTGGTGTTTTCGGCGGGGCTGAAGGACGTGATTGTGAAGGTGAGCGAGCCACGAGCGGAGAGAGCGAAGAGAGAGTAGTTGGACTTGATTTCTGACCGTCACGATTCTTCAAACACATTGTGCAGATTTTGAACGAGGAAAAAGTGGTGGTCGACGAAGTTGTCTCGAACGAAATGATTTTTTCTGAATCCCCCCCTCACGAGCTCATCGGATTTTCGCCAAATTTAATGCACATGTAAGAGACGAGCGAGCTTGTGGACGACAATACAACACAAAAATCCACTACATTTGCTAACCCACCCAATCGCTTCCGCTCGGCGCTTCGCTTGGCGAAGGTACAATAAAGACTTGACAATGGCAACAAATACGTGCCCGGATCGGCCAAACTGTATACTGATCGGTGACGGTGTAGGCGATGTGACCATGTCGAACAAGGAGCACACACTGCGGTTGGGTTTCCTCAACAACGACCTAGACTCGAATTTGGCGGAATATTTGGAAAAGTTCGATGTCGTCGTATCCGGGCCGCAAGCAGATTTTTCTTTGCTCTCTTGCATATTAGACGAAATTGGGTGTTAATCCTTAGAGAGAGTTTTTGACAAAAAGCGGAAATATTTAGTGTGACAACGCCTTGCTATAGATATAGCAGTGACGACAAATAAAAAAATCCCAAAAATAATCAATTGCATCGCATTCCTCAAAACTTTAATTAATTCTTTCATACTTTCCAGCAAATAAATATATAATCCTTCCATGACCGCGCGTGGAGATTTCTTGAGAAGAATTGGTGTGGCAATTCTTCAACTTCTCTTCTTCGTCTTTATCATCCTATTTCATGCAAACATTGGAACATCCTCTCTCCCAGTTACACCTACCCTGACAACTCTTCTGCTGCTGATACTAATCCAGCGGCGACTGTCGCCCACCCACGGTTCCAACTTAATCGACTATTCAATCTTGAACACTCTGCTCTCCTCTGGAGCGCTTTTCATATTTTTCCTTGCAACTCAAATTCCCCGACTTCCTGCCCCAGAGTTCATCTCGACGGCGCCTTCCCAAGCCCCAACATCAGCTCCAACTCAGTTTGTAGATTTCCTTCCCATGCCCCCCCCCCCCGACACCAAACAATGCTCCTTCATCAACTATGATCCAAGCCTCTCAATGATAGCCAATACTACCGAGTCCATCAACAACAATTTGAAAGACGCCCATTTTGTATTTAAATCTGGGTGCTCCCACATTCAGAACGAAACACTAGGTGAGCTCGCTTCGCTTCGCTTCGCTTTGCTTCGCTTTGCTTCGCTTCGCTTCGCTTCGCTTCGCTTCACTCTGAGGCGACCATTGCGCAACAATACAATTATTAATTTTTTATTTTCCTTCCGCAGCCGACCTCCAAGCTAGGCTCGCCAATTTCGACAAAGTGCGAGGACTGACCCCAGGTGAGTTTCGTTCAGTGTGGCGACAGACACACATAGACGGCTACTTACAGCCACCTCTGAAACCAACCCAACTCACAAATCAACGTGCGCTGTTTACCTCCCCCCCCCCTTCTTTAGTCCTGGAAATGCTCGGGCCACTTGATGAAGATGCAAAGAGCCTGCCAAATTGCTACGACGCAATATTTGGAATGATGAAATTCCACCTCCTCCCTCGGTGCGATGCCAATTGTTCTTTGACCTCCATCACGAGCTTGTTTTACATGGACGTAATAGTCGAAAACTGCGGTGACTACTGGTACTTCATAAAAAATGGTGCGAGCAATAGTGCCATCAACTCAGTCATGCTGGGAACAATGGACGGAGAGCTGGACGACAGCCGGATCACGCTGGACTGTTTGTTGGAGGCTTTGGGAAGTTTCTCAGACGCGCAACTCCAATTTCCGGACGCTACGTCCGACACAGACATAAACTCGCCTTTCACCCTGGACGCAGGAGTGGTGGGCGAATGCGGCCTATCATCGTGGACCGAGTGGGAAGCGGAGAAAAAAATGGCCGAAGAGCACAACGAACACATCCGCAACTTCAACGGAACCGCCACTGCAACTGCCACTGCCACTGCCAATATCACCCAAAACCAAAATGCAAATGAACCAGTAATAGTTATGCCATACCCATCCCACCGTCTTCTTCTTCTCCTCCTCTCCTCCCTCACTTCCATTCTTGGCCAGTATATTGCCGAGTTTCTAGGCAGGTGGACAAAGGAAAACAATCAGAAAATCCAGGACGAAGAACAAGCCCTCGGCACAGAAACAAGTGCGCAGAGTAAGGCTATGCTTGTTGACCAAATATCCTTCCTCGACGCAGCAGGACGCTTTGGCTGTTTCAATGCGTTCGTTATCCTCTTCTTGGGATTCACAGCTTCTATTTTTGGTTACTCTCAGGAAAACGAGTGTGTCGATGAAGAACAGTGCAAGGAGGTGAGTGAGTGAGTGAGTGAGTGAGTGAGTGAGTGAGTGAGTGAGTGAGGAGGAGAACAACACACACTTTTAATCAATCCTTCCCAAAACTCCCATAAAACTAACCAACCAAGGCGCAGTTGAACATGTTTTCCTTCACGTTTTACGCCATTGCTTTGATTGTGTTCGACTCATTCATTCAGTGGGTCATCAGGTGGCGAGATTACGCACGACCACAAGAAGGAATATTGAACGGCACAAACGCAGCAGATAGCCACGGAATTCTGAGCAATTTCCCAAAGTTGATTGAACTGTTTCATTGGTATGACGTCAACTTTTCGGTCAAGCATTCAGGCATTTACTCGTACTTCTTCCTGGTGGGTCTCGAGGTCTTCGAAATGATGATGCAGTTCTACAACATCAACATACTCGTCAAACACCTCACATGGAAAAGTCTCACCCTCTACAACGCGGTTGTGGCATCAAACGGAATCTGCTTCGCCCTCGGATCTCTGCTTCCCGAGCACATTTTCACTCCAGGACACTTCCTCACGTTGGACATTTCGTTCGGTGAGTGGGCGAGCGAGTGGTGATTTAATTTTATTAATATGAGCACAGCTAACCCATTCATTTCATTCAATTCAAACCGATCTCCGATCCGATCCGATCAAATCCAACACAATTCAGACCTCGCCATTGTGTACATCAACCTGGTGGTCACGTCAAATTCGAAATCACAGACAAAAACAACGCTGGTCACTTTGGCAGCGACAGCGATCCCGTTGCTAATGGCATTGACTTACCTTGAAGAAACGTACTACCATAAAATCCACAGCAACCTCGCAAAAATATTCTTCAAGAACAAATTCCACGACGAAGAAGCTGTAGCGAAGAGGGCGGGAGTCTACGTCGAGCTGCTCACAAATAAAATTCAGGAGGAAATGAGCAAGGGCGACGAGTATGACCGGAGCGAGCGGGGAGATTTGCTAGTCACTCTTAACGAGATGCTGGAAGAGGCAAGCGCAGCTGAAATTGCAGCTGGAAATCCTGAGCAGAAGAGGAGGAGGAGGAGGAGCTCCTTTATGGGAATCCGCAGAGGTTCGGTGGGTGTTGCAGCGCCAAGTGAACACGCATGGCAAAATACTAAGTTCTACCAGCAAAAGGGCAACGGCGAGAATGGAGGTGAGCGAGCGAAGAAGCGCGCAAAATGAAATGAAATGGCAATGGCTACAGCCACCCACCCACATCTACATCCACTTCTAAACCAACCCACTCAATTATACTCGGTTGGCTCGCTCGGCGCAGACCGCCTGACGTTCATGGCAGAGTTCTACCTGCCCCAACCCACGCCAATGGAAGTTCTGCACTATGCATACTTAACTCCCGGCGACAACCCGTTCGAGGACGTGGAGGTGTACAGCGAGCAGCACAAATGCAACTACTTGGACCCAATCAAAACGAATGAAGTAATTGTGAAAAGCAATTTTCAGAAACTTAGTAACAAGGTTGGTGTTGCCCCGCGTGACATGCTCACGGACTACGTCTGGAACGATCTTGGGGGCGAGTGCTACATGTACGCGATAAGATCGTGCCACCACGAAAAGAGGCCGATCAATAAGAAATGGGTGAGGATAGATGTGATTTATTACGGATTGCTGGTCCAGCCAGGAGACGACGGGAAGGGCGCCAAGGTCAGCATTATAAGCACGATCAATTACGGCGACCAACTGCCCGACTCTATAGGAAATGTGCTCTCGGCGAAAAAGCTCCTCGCGTCCGTTGTCGGCTATAAGAAGTTTTTCCAAAACCGCGAGACGAGTGGTGCGGATTGGCACGATGAGCTGCCCTGCAACCCAGTTGACGACATCTTAAAGGTTAGCAAGGACGAGGAGGTTGGCACCAACGGAGGCGAGAGCGTCGACGAAGGCGAAGGCGAAGTTGAAGGCGAAGGCGAAGGTGAGCGTCGTGGCTGTGTCGTGATATACTACTACAACAAGCTAAGCAATTCCCTTCCACCAACTCGCTCGGCGCAGACAATGCCATTCAGAACAAATCCAGGGCAAGGAGCGCAGTAAGTAAAGCAAAAAGTGGAATCGGTAAATTAAAATTAAGATTAAAATCAATCGCGAAGAAAAAAGGCCTGAATTCTTCCACCAACGGAGGCGAGAGCGTCGACGAAGGCGAAGGTGAGCGTCGTGCTGTGTCGTGCTGTACTGCTACTACAGGCTAAGCAATTCCCTTGCACCAACTCGCTCGGCGCAGACAATGCCATTCAGAACAAATCCAGGGCAAGGAGCGCAGTCAGTAAAGCAAAAAGTGGAATCGGTAAATTAAGAAGCGGATTCAAATCGTTCGCGAAGAAAAAAGGCCTGAATTCTTCCAAAAAGAGCCAAAGAGATAAAAAGGAAGCGCTAAACAGGACGAAACCGATTATTTCGTTATTCTTCATGGTGTGGGGGATCTTCATGATCTACTACCCAGCGACGATAGCGAGTAGCCAAGAGAAATTTTGCATTGAAACTGTTGGCGAGTGCATTTGGGAGGTGAGCGAGCGAAGCTAGCGAGCCTTGTGGAAATCGAGAGTCTACCGCTAAATTGTAAATTTATTAACTCACTCTAACTCACTCTTTTTGCGCTCGGCGCAGCGAACGGAGCCTAAGTTGTTTTTTGCGAACGGACTTTTGAAAACTGCAACTTGTGGGTTTTACTTGGCGAGTGAGACGCTGGACATCTCAAATTGCGAGCTGGAGGCGTTGCCGGTTGGCTTGCAGGAGTACACCGCCACGAAACGATTGTTGGCGAGCAACAACAATATTCAAGAGTTGCCCAGTTTCTTGTACGAGGGAGAGCAGCTGGTCTTCAAATATTTGGACGTGCGTGCAAATAACATAGCACATCTGCCCATCGAGTTGGTTAAAAGGTGGGAAGAGGTGGAAGGCTTGAAAGTGGAGGGCAATCCAGCTGCGGAGGTGGTGAATTGGGGGGGGCATGGTTTGAACGAGAACAACTTTCCAGGGCGGGAGCTGATGCTCTACGTAAACCAGACGCTGACAGAGCTACGGCTGCACGACAACGATTTCACGAGCAAGGCGTTCAAGTACTTCAGTGATACGGTTGGGTTGAAGGAACAGTTGGTCAAGTTGGACCTCAGTAAGAACGATTTGACCGGCGTGATGCACCACGGTGCTTTGCAAACGTTATTTCCTCACCTGATCATGCTCAACGTGTCGAGAAACGAGCGCATCACAAATTTGAACGAAGAAGCGCTCCTACCGTTGGAGACAATGGTCGATTTCTCGCATTGTGGAATAACCGAAGATCCGACTTACGACACCACGATCAAGCTTCAGTACCACAACCTCGACCTGCATGGCAACCGTTTTCCTTACTGGGTCGATGCATGGGGCACAAAATGGTACCAGTGGAAGGAAGTAATTTCGTTGACTTCGAATTGCGGCGATATTTGGTTTGATGCTGAAAGATTTTACGCAGTGAAGAACCTTGTGCAACGCGGGTATGTGATCGATAACTACCCTAATAGAGGAATTGCAAGGAAGATGTACGATGGAGACGCTTCCTCATACACCGGAAAACTGAAGCGATTTCCATCCTGGTACTCTCACTTCAGCGCCAGCAACTTGATAGCATTTCTTACGGGCATCGAGGATTTCTTCGCTGGCAATTTCAACGAAAACCTAGAGCGGTTAGTGTTTCACCACGCTTTTCAAATGACGTCCTTGAGACGAAACGATGGCGCTTTTGAAAATTTGCCTAAGCTCAACACACTTGATTTTTTGAACCTTCCTCTGCTCGCAAGTTTGGAGGACGGCCTCTTCAAAAACAACCACGAGGTACGGCACGTTCGAATCATCCAGTGTGCATTTGCAGAATTTGACGTCAGCAAGATCTTCTCGCCGGAAGCGAAACTGGAGCACTTAGATTTGAGCTGGAACAAAATAAGTGAAATTCGTCCGCACAGTTTTGCTGGACAAAGTGAGATTAAGGTGAGAGAACACAACACACCACATTTTTACAGCACAACAACTAACTAATCCAAATTCAATTATTTGCACACAGTTCTTGAATCTCGCAAACAACTTTTTGACCAGAGTCAGAAAAAACGCTTTCATCGGGCTGAGCGGACTACAGAGGCTGCCATTGAAGGGAGGGACATTTGCGAGGATCGAGGTGCTGGAAGAGAGAGCGTTTTGGGGACTGGAGAGCCTGGAGTATTTGAACTTGGCTGGAAGCAACATCACCAAATTGGTGGAGAACGTGTTTGAGGGGCTAGAGAGTTTGACCGGATTGGAACTACGAGGATCGCATGTCACGGCGTTTGAGGAGGGCTGTTTCAACGGATTAGAGAGTTTGGAGTGGTTGCATTTGGGGAAATTGGTTTTGAACGAAGTTGGCGATCTGAGCCCTTACACAGACGAAGTGTACGAGATCTTGGGTTCGCTGAAAACACTTTATGTTGACGGGACGGATTTGAACGACGGGAACGAGGTATTCACCGATTGGAAGGGAAAGATTGGGGGCAACGTGGTAATTTTCGCAACTGCGGAAACGGCGAGGTACACAGCCGACGATATTGTTTTTGTTGATGGTGTTCTCGGAATTTGGGAGGCGCGTCAAAATTGCATCAGCTTGGGGGGAGACCTCGTGAGCATCGTGAACCAAGCTGAACAAGCAGTGATCGACGGGAAACTGACGTCCCTTTTAATTTTGCCCACCTCCACAGCAAATGCTTACTGGATTGGGGCCGAGGGCGACAGCGAAAGCGGTTTGACTACTTACGGAGAGCCCAATCACGGTGGGTGGATGGACGGGAGCGAATTCACCTTCTGGAACTGGTACATGAAGCAAAATCACCCTCAAAAATTCGAAGGTGCTGAATATTTCGATTTCGACGATCATAGATGTGGAGCTCTCACTGAAGAGCTCTGCGTAAAAGATATGGATGATCAGGCCGAGATATATTGGGGGGGGGACGCGTACGAAGAGGTTAGCAAAGGCGCACCAAGGGAATTCATAGTCATCGGGGGAATGATACACGCGGATCTTGGTTACGAATTTCCTTGGATGAACTTGCGGGACATTTACGTTGGGTACACAAATGCATGCCCTGAGAAGGTTGAGATAACTACTATTTCTGAAACAAGGAAAAGTGTTTGTTGGATCAAATAAGATGGGTGGGAGTATTCGTGGGGGGTGGGGGGAGGGGGGAGGGGGAGGAGTTGTAACTGGGATGTGAAGAAGTGCAGCAATATGTTTAATACAAAATTAAAAAGGTTGTTTGTCACCTCAAATACTGCAAAAATAGTTTAGTCTACGAATCGTTCTACCCTCGTACTTGTAGTAGCCCTTAGGGAATTCGCAAGTGAACTTGGTAGAGCTCGGGGAGCGGTGAAGCGGCCGCGAGATGGACGGGGAGAAGAAGGATTAGGCAGGGGGAGGTGGCGCGAGTGGACTGCTGATAATGCGAACTTGGGGGTTAATGTAATGAGCACAACTCCTTCGAGTAGTAAAGGTCGTGTAGAGGTAAGCTCAATATCTTCCCAAGAAGCATTCGGAATGGCTTTCAAAACAGAATATGGAGTGAAACTGAGGGGATATTTTTGAGTTCCCCAATCCAGCCCCCAACCAGCGTGAAATGATACACACCAGGATTATTTACGAATATAGCAAGGCATCCTCACACATCCTAGACACCAAGATTCGCACTTTTGGTCTGTCTTTTGGTGTCTTAAAGTTGAATTATTTGAGTCTTAATGCATAATTTTGGCAAGTTTTGGCAAGTTTTGGATCCAAATACAACAACAACTACGAGCAACAATTGCCGAGTCAGCAACCTCCATTAACCCATATTAGCATATACAAAAAATATTTCACTCTCTCCTGCCTCACTCCCTCCAACGCCAATCCAAAACCAAAACCATTTTGAAACAAATCTTATAAATATGACAAAACCAGTTCCAACTGGACAATTGCAAGACTCCCCTATTCCCGCTCCCGACGACAAGCCGGGCTTGCAAATAGTGACCCTAACCCCCCCGGCAGCAACCGGTCCAAAATCTACCCCCCTGGCCAAACCCATATCCAAATCGATGATGATGGTGGGGAATCGCTTCCATTCACACATCCAATAACCCTTTCGTGTTTTTTTCCTTGTCACTGAACTCTTGCTAACCCCCAACTACGGTGTTTTCGCTCGGCGCAGGCTGCTGAGTTGATCGGAGCAGCGCTTGCTACTAGCACGGAGCAATCCAAACTTGCTGTCGCGGCAGACATCCTCTCCATCAACATCAAAATTGAAACTGAGACGAAAAAGAAAAAAAAGAAAAAGAAAAAAAAAGGGAAGGCGGCACAGAGAGAGGAGGGCGAGAAGGAGGAGGTGAGCAAAAAAGGGCAAGAAAGTACTATCGAGCGAGCGAGGAATTTATTTTGGACGGGGTTAAAGTCGAGAATTTGACAATTTATATTTTTTGCCTTCTTCACCACCGCCAATTTTCTAACTTTAACTCTCCCCTCCCTCCCTCCCTCCCCTCCCTCCCTCCCTCCCTCCCTCCCCTCCCTCTCCCCACCCCACACTCTCCCCTCCCCAGACGATGACGATGGAATTTTACTTCCAGATGCTTTTCCCGGTCCTGTTGTTGCTCAGCGGGGTGTTCGCGACGGTTTCGGCAACTTTGATCTGCTGGACGCTGGCTACATCTTCTTCCTCCCCGGCCACCTCGAGATCCGTTTACAACCTTACCTCCACCTCCACTCCCACCTTCTTGACGACGACCACAAACGTTAACGTGTCGTCGGCTGATATTTACGTGCCAGTCGGAGGATTCCTCTCACATGGCGTCTTCTACAGCAGCACCGAGAGGCTAGAGGCAAGCTTGGGCTTGGATCATTTCATGCTGACGGACGACGTTGAGGTGAGCAGCTGCGAGTGGAAACCACACGAGCGGCGCAAACATCAGCTTCTAACAGAATTTTTACTTCACATCAAACACTCACCCACCCACCACCACTTCTTTCACATAATTCGGCAGGTCGCACCGAGCATGAACCTGACGGAGGCCCCATCCAACCTCCCTGATCTCGATCCTGAGCCTGCTCCTGAACCCCCCGCCACGAACAACGAGTTGACCTTAATCTCAACTTTTGAAGACGAAACTGAAACAGGAACTGGAGCTGAACACCCCGCCAACAGCACCGAGAAGACGAGCTGGGCTCGCTGCATGCTGACGGACGACGTGGAGGTGAGCAGCTGCGAGCGTGAGCGTAAGAGGCAAAAACAGCAAATTCAAACAACTCACTCAAAACACCCACCCACCAAACTCACATCGCACCAATGCGGCAGGACGGTTCACATTTGAACCTGACGGAGGTCCTACCCAACTTCCCTGATACTGCTTCCCTCACCTCGAGGAGGGAGCTTGAAACCACGGCAGCGAGCGACAATGAGCATTCCGAGGCGAACGCACTGTTTGCTCGCTGGAATCTGCTCTGCTTGTCGATTGTTCTGACCACAGCTGGCATGATGACAACCTTGTCGTCCAACAAGGCTCGATCTTGCCTTTGCTTTTGCCTCGAACGACTGAGCAGGGCGCACATTTCGATGAGGACGAGAATGTTGAAGATGGCGAGGCAGATTGAGAAATCTCGCGAATCTCGTGAGTGGTCTCTCATTTGCTACATTAAGAGAATTGTTCTGGCTCTGCTTTCGTTCTGGAGGCTGACGATTGCTATATTGTGAGTAGCGAGCAAAGCGAAAAGTGTGGTAATTTTTATTTCAACTTCTAAACCCACTTCCACTTTTTTCAGGTACTACATTGTGGACGTTCCAACCTTCAAGTCGGCGAGCTTCCGGTTCACCGCAGTTGTCATAGTGTTTTACGTCAGTTTGGTGATGTTTATCAACTACGTCGAGAGTCCCGTCGACATTTTTCCACGGCGCAATTCGAAGCCGAGCAGGAGAAAAACAAAACGTACAATGCTGAATCTGCTGACAACCCTCCTAGCATTAGCGTCCCCAGCTCTGAGGGTCGCCGTCTCTGGCGCCAGGGGGGATGTTGCCAGTTTCGAGAGGGGGGGGGGGGAGCTCGCGCGCCAAGAGGCTGCGTTGATTCAGGCCCCGGCGTGGCTCACAGAGAGTGAAATTGAAGAACACCAAGGACATCGCTCGCTTCCCCATTCTAGCCTAGACTGTTGGATTTTCGTTGATATGAGCACGGGAAATTCAAAATCCCTAAACCTTGCAGAAGTTCAAGCGTTGAAATTCGATAATAGTGTCATCTCTGCAATAGCTGCGACCCTGTCAACCACCTTTTCTTCACAATATTCTGCAAGCAGGTGTATAGACGGCGATTCAAACAACTTGTGCCGTACTGATTCTCAGCCCAACGACTGGCTCCGAATAGATTACAGCGACGCATCCAATTTTCTCATTGTTCTTAATTCAGTGAAAATCTACAACATTGTCAATTGTTGTCAAGATCGGATCGTTGGAGCGACTGTTTTCATCGGCTGCAGCCAAGTCCCCCCAACCTCTGCGGCTTCAGCAAGTCTTTACAGCTACAAGACGGCCACCCCATTTTCCTCCGCACAGAGCACCTACACGATTTCTTCAGACTTAAGCGATTTCCAATACTGTCCCTCCAACTGTGACGCGGGGAGTGGGTGCAACTTGAATTCGCAAACTTGCGAAAGTTGTCCTGTTGGTCACTTCAGCGGCGAGGATCGTGTTGGACCATGTTTGAGCTGCGGAAGTGGAACGACGGAAAGCACCGGCTCCACTTCAGCCGGTCAATGCATTTGCGACGTCGGCTACTTCCCCGACGGCTCGTCCTGCACACGCTGCCCAGACGCTTTCACCACATCCTCCACCGGCTCGACGTCAGCCGACCAGTGCGTATATGTTGGTGGAATGGTTCTGGTGGCGGGGGAGGGGAGGTGCGCGGTGGAGGGGAACTGCATCGCAAACTATGAAGCGGGGGAGAATTACGAGGATGACGAGGACTGCACCTTTCGCCTCGACGGCATTGAGGGACCGTTGGTGTTTGAGCAGTTTGATATAGAGAGTCATTCGAGTTGTAATTACGACTACCTGACCATTGCGGGGTCCAAGTATTGCGGAGAGACGGCCCCAACTGGACTTTTAGGAGGAGCTGAGAGTGAAATCACGTGGCATACTGATGGCAGTGGAGATAGAACAGGATTCAAAGTATGCGTTGCCTACTGCCCCAGCAACTGTTCCGCAGGAAGTGGATGCGAGTTGGATGGTTCGACGTCAAGTTGCGCAGTCTGTCCAGGTGAGAAAATTAACCGAGCGAGTCAAGGAAAATAAAATAACTAAACTTTCTAAACGCAACTTCGCCTCCTCCCCCACCCTCTTCCCCACAGTGGGAAAGTGGAGAAGCGCAAACGACAAAAGCATATGCACGAGCTGCGGAAGTGGAACGACGGAAAGCACCGGCTCAACTTCAGCCGGTCAATGCATTTGCAACGTCGGCTTCTTCCTCGACGGCTCGTCCTGTGCGAGCTGCGGAAGTGGTGAAACGACGGAAAGCACCGGCTCTACTTCAGCCGGTCAATGCATTTGCAACGTCGACTTCTTCCTCGACGGCTCGTCCTGCACACGCTGCCCCAACAATCTCATCACCGAAAGCACCGGCTCAACGTCGGTCAGTCAGTGCACGTGCGACGCCAACTTCTACCTTGGTGACGCCAGCTGTGTCAGCTGTGGGACAGGAGGAACCTCAAACTCCGGCTCAACAGCAGTTTCCCTATGCTCCTGCGAGGCTGGGTTCCACCTCGGCGAATCACAGTGCGTGATGGAGTGCACTACGGCGGGGGTTGCAGCTTGTTGGGCGAGTGCGAGCAACGGGGACGAGCTGGAGTTGTCGGCGGGGACGTTGAGCTCGCAATTAACGTTGCGGAACAAGTACGCATCTATTGCCTGCAATGCGGATAGAGGGGCGTGTGTTTGGCAGGGTGCGACTGGGAAGCGCGTTGTGTACATCAGGGACAACGGCGGTACGTCCACCCTGTCACAAATCGTCGTAAAAGATGGAGATGCTCCTTCTGGTTTAGGTGGAGGGCTGTATGTGTTGAACTCCAACGTCGTCCTTATCCTCGTCGCATTCATCGACAATGCTGCTTCCGCCAGGGGAGGGGCAATTTATGTTAACCTCACTGGCAGCAGCTCCGTGACCCTTGAGGGTTGCTCGTTCGCTGGGAATACTGCCATTTATGGCCCCGACGTGTACAACGATAGGAAGACCGTGGTGATAGGCGGGTGTCCCTCAGGTGAAGATAAGCCAATTCGTCCCTCCCCCCGTTTGTCTCGTCCCCCACTAACTAACCCCCCTCCCTCCCCTCCCCTCCCCCCCCCCCTCTCCCCCCCTCCCCCCTCTTCCGCCCCCCTCATCTCTTCGCAGGTTATGCTCAAATCCAAGGTTCTGCCCTGAGCAACCACAACACCGGCGGCACAATGACCTCCCCCGCGTACAGCTACTCCTGCCTCAAGGAGTGCCCGGCCGGCGAATTTGCCGTTTATGGCCAAAACTCCTGCTACGACGCTTGTCCCGTCGGCTCCTACATTTCGGGAGATCAGGCTTGCACGAGCTGCCCAAAGAACTCCGCGGGGACAACAAGCACCGGCTCTACAATTGACCAGTGCACGTGCGACGCTAACTTCTACCTCGCCGGCTCGTCCTGCGCGAGCTGCCCAGCAAACTCAGTTGATTCAACAAACACCGGCTCCACCTCAGCTGAACAAGCTTGCGTTTGCAATGTCGGCTTCTTCCTCGATGGCTCGTCATGTGCGAGCTGCGGAAGTGGGACGACGGAAAGCACCGGCTCCACTTCAACCGAGCAATGCATTTGCGACGCCGGCTACTTCCTCGACAGCTCGTCATCCTGTACACGTTGCCCAGCAAACTCTGATCCTGCTAGTACTGGTTTGACATCAATCGACCAGTGCTGTGATGTTGGATACTTCTTCGACGGCTCGTCCTGCACCGGGTGCCCAGCAAACTCATTTAGCACGACAACGACCGGTTCCATCTCAGCAGAACAAGCGTGCCTCTGCGACGTGGACTACTTTCTCGAAGGCGCATCCTGCACAGTTTGCCCAGCACCCTTGAAAACTGCCAGCATCGGCTCAACCTCAGTCAGTCAATGCAATGTCTGCGACGCCGGTCACTTTGGCGACCCCCAAAAAGGAGCTGAATGCCATCTCTGCGAATCAGGGAAAATCAACACCCAATTCAACCAGAAAAACGAGACATCGGCTTGCCAGCCCTGTGAACCTCCTCTAACTTCTTCCCTAGACAGAACGAGATGCGTAGATGCGGTCCGTTGCGAGTCGAATGAATTTTACGATTCCTCCTCTGGCGTTTGCGAGCAGTGCAACCAATGGGGAGCCTTTGCCGTGGTTCTTGCGGCGGGCATATCGTTCGCACTCACTGCCTACGCGGCTAAAAATTTGTCGGCCAAGCGAAAGGACCTCTTCCTGCTGAAGACTGCGACGACGTTCTGTCAGTGCGCGCAGCTCACGACGCTGGTCACGATCCGCTGGCCAACGTTCGTGACGTGGACCATCCCGTTCTCCTTTCCATTCTCCGACTCACGGTGCATTTTGGGATCGGTCGGTTGGACACAGTGGCATACGTTATATGCGGTCATCTACATCCCTATACTCGGAATTTCGTTTTTCATATTGAAAAAGTCTCCGAATTTACGGCAGAAGGTAGGCAATTTTTTTCGTGGTTTGATTTGCATTGCATCTCTCCTTGTTTGTAACCCAGCGAAAATCAAGTTTGACAGCAGAATAATTGAGGAGTCAGACACAGGCATTGTGGGGCTAAAGGAGCGGGCAGATGTTCTCGTCTTGTTGCTCTTACTTGCGTACTCCCCCCTCCTCCAAATTTTAGGAAGCGTCTATAGATGTTTCGAAGACGACGAGCTGGGGTGGGTGTTGGTCTCCGACCCGAACGTATCTTGCGAATCTGGCTTTCACAGGACATCCGTGGTCTTTCACGTGGTGGTCGTTGGGTTGGTGGTGGGAGTGGGGTTTCCGGTCCTGATATACGTGAAGACGAGAGGGGAATTGGACGCAAAATCTCCTTTTGCGCAAATTTTCGAAAACTATAAGAAGAAAGTTCCTTACTGGGAAGCAATTGGGTTGGCGAGAAAGATGGCGCTAATCGTGGCAATGTCAACCAATGACAGCCCGATAAAGCAAGCAGCCGCTGGTTTGGCGATTAATGCAGTGTACAGCGGATTGTTTGAGAAACTGCGCCCGATGGTGAAAATCCCATCCTCCATCTTCAAGGGCTCGAATCTGTTTCACCTAGTAGAGAGGTGTGCGGGAGTGGCAACGATCATTGGAGGTGGTGTGGCTCTTGCTGGAAGCTTAAAAAAATCAGGCAGCAGTGTAGAGGAGGTCGTGGGAGCAGTGTTCGCCGGCCTGAACTTCCTGTTCGTCATTTGTCTGATTGCAATTTATTACAAGGACACAAGGAGAACTCTGACGATGGTGTCGATGGCAAAAGTGGCTCCGTTGAACAGTCGAAGACAGAGTTTGAACGAGCTTGCTGTGGTTGGAGGCAATTACGATGGGCTCTTGGTGGAGATCGCGATCCAGAAAGCGATGATTGGTGAGGCGGAAAACGACGCGGACAAGCACGAGCTCATCGAGGACGGGATAATGTTATTGTCGAAACTTAGAAAGGCTTTAGAGGAGAAGGTGGACAAGTTAGGAAACGTACGAGAAGGGAAAAGGGTGAGGAGTGAAGAAGATTTCGTGAGAATTTTAGTGGGGTACGAGAACGTTTTGGAGAAGGCGTGTCAGGACTTGGAGACACAATTTGTGAGAATGTTTGAGGGTGTTTCGGATGAAGAAGTCAAGGAGAGAAGGAGAGCGGTGATTTTACGAAAAGGGTGGTACGGCATATTTGACGATCGGTTAGGCAGGCATTCCTACTGATGAAGTAAAATTCTATAAATTGGAAGCTCATTTTGTCTCTACTTTCTGCTCCACGATTCGATAAGAGAATGTCTATGTCTATTTTCGTTGAACCTACGAAATTCGTTTGAGTGGGTTGGGTTAGCTTAGAAGTGGGTTTTAGTGGCTGTCGCCACTTCGCTTCGCTCGTGCACCTTCTTCTTCTTCCCCGTTCTTCTCAACTTGGAAAAATCAATCACCAGCGCTGGGCTCGCCGCCAGCATGACATTTGAGTTGATGCTCATGTTGCTCGCCGCCTCCCGTGTTGAAGGTCCTCTTCCGCTCTCATCCCCTCTCCCGCCTCCTAGGAAGATTGGCGCTGGAGCAAACAGCACCGGGAACGCACCCCCTCCCGCACCCCCTCCCGCCTTGTTCTCAGCCACCTCCCTCTCTTTCTTCTCCTCTCCATTATCATTATTTTCAACAACCACCACTTCCCTGGCCCTCTCAACCTTGACCCTGACTCCCGCCGCGCTCCAATCGCCCTGGCCGATCATGTTCACCGCTGCAACTTTGTACTCGTAGACGACCGGCACCAGCCCAAACGTTGTTCCGCAGTCACCCTTGGTTTCGTCTTCGTCTTCCAGCACATCGACAAATTGCGTCGCTGTTGCAGAGTGGTAGATGTCCTTACCACCCACATCCACACTGACCCCCCCCACCTCCACCCTCCTCTTCCACACAACATATTTGGATATTCCGTGCCCGTTGTTTGCCGGTTCGTTCCACTTCAAAGAAACTCTCGGAATTTTCTCCGTTTTCACGCTGATTCCTTCCTTCGCGACATTGAGCATTCCCTTTGAAAGGAACTCTCCCACCTTTATGATTCTCTGGCTCTTTTCCCTCCATGCACCCTCACTGCCCTCCAAGTTACTGTTGCTGCCACCGCCGTACTCGTCGACCTTCAGGACCCAGCTCGCCCCCCCCTCGACCCCCTCGCAAACACTCGGTCGATCAGCCTTGGTGACCACCTCCTTCCACATCTCCAGGTGATCGCCGTCACCCCCCCCCCCTTCGGCGAGCTTCTTGATGTAGTGGCCCAGCTTCAAGAACAGTGGGAGATTGTGGTCCTGCGCCGAGCGAAGAAGGTGCGAGGCGCATTTTTAATGAATGACGAGCGAAACGAACCAAGCGAGCAAAATGTATTGGGTGGGTTAGCTTAGTAGTGGATGTAGCCATTAGGTCTGTAAGGCTCGCTCGTTTCGCTCGCTCACCTCCTCGTCCGCCACCTCCTCGATTCCCTGCTCTATGACTGCGTCGTAAGCTCGCTTCCCGCTCTCCTCGATTCGCAGCGACGCCTCCTCGTCGCCAACGTCAACGTCAACGCCGAGTAACGGGTTGGGTTTCTTCAGAGTTTTCTTAGACTTTGTTTGGGCTTCGTCCCTGGCGCGGCCGGCGGCCTTTTCCAAGGTGAGCATTCTGGCTGCCCTGATATCGGCGATTCCCTCGGTGTGGTGCTGCACCGAGCGAATTAAGAGCAGTGAACGAGCAAATATAGATGAGTAGGTTAGTTCAGTAGTGGATGTAGCCATGAATAGTAATTTTCGCACGAAGTTTGGTACTTTTCTGCGCTCGCTCACCTTCTGCATTGCGGCGACCATCGCTTCCCTGCACGTTGGCATGATTCGCAAGTAGACGCGGTAGGAACTGTTCGGTTTGAGCCCCTTGACGATGATCCGCTCGTCGCTCATGTCCATACCTGCCGAGCAAAAATAATGTTAAGTTAGTAGTGGCTCGTATATATTTCTCGTCTTCCTCAAGGCTCGCTCGCATCGCTCACTCACCTACTCCTGTGCCCCCCCCCTTCTCCTCCGCTTTCCTCAAAAATTTAATCTTGGTCCCTCTCTTGTCCCCCATGATCTTCCTGTTTGCAACGCTCATCAAGACCGTAATGTCCCCCCGAGGGTTTGGGTCGCCGGAGTTGGAGCTTCCGTTCCTCACGTGCGAGTCGAGATAATACCCGAAGTGCCCCCACTTCCCCAAGTCGCAGATAACCCCGGGCATTTCGAGCATCAAGCTCGTCGCGTGCACGTGGCTGATGGTGGGAATGAGAGGCGGGGTGAGCTTCCGCCGTAAAGAGTCAATCTCGGCTTTGCGCTGGGCGTAGTCCTGCGCCGAGCGAAGAAGGTGGAAAGTATTTAGTTTGAGTGGAATAATGTAATGTAATGTTAGTTTAGTAGGTGGGGATGTAGCCGACTGTAGCAATTTCGCGCTCACTTACCTCCTCCTTGATCTTCAGCGCCGTTTGGCGCGCTGCTTCGAGGCGGACAATCTCGACGACCCGCCGGACGCTCTTGCCTCGCCACCGAGCCTGCATCAAAGAGCAGGCGTTGAACTGCCCCTCCAGCAAGATTTCAGAGAGCCGAACGTAGGACCTCTGCAAGCAAAAGCTCAAAATTGTTGTTTGCCCGAGCATCTCCAGCTGCGCCGCGCCAATAATAATTAATGTTGTTAGTTAGTGCCGTTTGTTTGTGGCTCGTATTTTCGTTTTCCACGCTCACTCACTCACTCACTCACTCACTCACTCACTCACTCACTCACTCACTCACTCACTCACTCACTCACTCACTCACTCACTCACGCACCTTCGTAAACTTCATCTTCCCGTCCTCCGTGACGTCGTCCCTCCTCAGCTGGCTGACCGACTGTATTCTGGTCAGCGCGTCCCACTTGGTTGGGTCGTCGTGGCCCGCAATTGCGGGCATCTCGGCCTGCGCCGAGCGAATCAAGCGTGGTTAATAAAAGTTTAGTAGTAGTTCCTCAAATCTCAGTAGCTCACCGTTCGGACGGCGCGCTCAAGGATCGCCATGATTCGCGGGTCTTTTGAAACGAACCGAGCGACGTTGTTGTTCTTGACGAGAATTTGCTGGCTGGCGTCGGTCAAGATGCTCTGGTCGCGCATTCTCTCCATAACCTCCTCCGCCTTCTCATCACATTCCTCAATAATGTTAATCAGCTTCAAGCCGGTCAACCTCCCCCACTCCATCGCCTCCGCCAAAGCCACGCTGTAGTCACACCCCAGCAACCAGCAGCTCACTTCCTTGCCATGGTCAATCTCCCCCCGCTGGTTCTCCAAGTTCAATTCCTGCGCCGGAAGAGGTTTGAGTGGAATAATATTTGTTTGTTTAGTAGTGGTGAGTGTAGCCATTTTGTCTGAGGCCATTTCGCGGGTGTTGATTCATCGCGAGTATGCTCGTCTTCACCAAGGCTCGCTCGCTCACCTTTTCCCTCCTTCGCAGCTCCTCCTCAAAACTTTTCTCGGTCCCAACTTTCATCTTCTTAACGTCGGCGTTCAGCGCGACGGCCATTTTCACCTTCATTCCTGCGCCCTTCCACCCCATCTTGGCCTTCTTCTGCGCCGAGCGAAGCAAGGAGCATTTTTAATGAAGCAAGAGCAAAACGAATGAAGCGAGTAATATAATTGAGTTGTTTAGTTTTAGCAGTACTCGTATTCTCGTCTTTATCAAGGCTCGCTCGCTTCTCTCGCTCACCTTCACTCTCAGTGCGGCTTGAGCTTCACTCTCGGTGCCGTCCTCCATCAGCAGCCCCATCTCAACGTCCTTCTTCCGTCTTTCCTCTTCCCGTCGTAATTGCTCGAACAGCGGGTTTATCTTACTCATCACAAAGTACTCGCCGTTAGCGACCTCCATTGCGGGAGGGATTGGCGCGTAGACAGGGACGCCGACGTTGAAACCGTCCAACCTCTTGTCCAGCAAGCCGTTCTCCAAGCTGCACCAATCAAAGCGAGGCGCATAATTAATGAGGGTCAAGCGAACGAACCAAAAGAGCCAAACGAATTGAATTGGTTAGTTCAGTAGTGATGTAGATCAATCGCTCAAAATTTCTTCCTCAAGGATCGCTCGCTCACCTTGTCAAATTGATTTTCTTCGAGAGCTGCATGATGCCAACACTCTCGTCATCCTTCTCACTGAACTTGCTCACACTGTTGGTGTCCGCAGTGCTGCGCCGGCGCCGCCGAGCGAAGTGAGGCGCATTGGTGGGTTAGTTGAGCATTGGATGCAAGCCAGCAACACGAACACTAGTTGCGACTAGCTCATTTTCGCTACCAAGTCGCTTCTCGCTCACCTGCTCTCGTCGTCATTCTTCGGCCGGTACATCCTTGCGTTCAGCTCATCCAATTTAAGCTGCAGCAGATTATCCTTGATCTTCCCAATCACCCCCTCCTCCTCTAGCTTTTTGAAAATGTAGCCAAAGTACTCGCCCAAAAAACTTGAGCCCCACCACGGCATCAGCGCCGCCTTCCTACTCAGCTTCCGCCTCGATACGTGCACGCCGTGAACCCTCCTGCATTCCTTCTTGTGCAAAAATATCCTCCTGTCGTAGTCGCTCAAGCAGTTCCACCAGTGGATTTGCGCTGCCCGCTTGACTCGATCCTTGGTGCGCTCCCAGCCTTCCTCAGTGTGTATTTTCTTGGCCTCTTCGATCTGCTGCAGGAGCTTCTCTTTCATTTTTGAGTCGGATGTCGTCACGGACAAATTGTCGAAGGACGAAATTGAGCCAACGAGGGAGATGTCGTCATCTCTCCGCCGATCCGTGTTTCGCCTTAGCTTCGCCTCGCGCTTCACCTTCCGACCGAGCTCCAGCAACTCCCCCTTCGTCAGCCTTATTTCTTTCTCTTCCACCACCGTTTTCCCCCGAGGATTGTGCATTACCTCCAACGCCTTGATCCGCTGGTCCAGCACCGTGGTTATTTCCGACACGGACGCTCGTTGCTTGGGGTCGTGCTTCAAGCTGCGCATTTTGCATGTTAGTAAAATCGAGCCACAACCGTGAGCGAAGCGAGCCACAACGCAACGCAACGCAACGCAACGCAACGCACTTCTTCTAGGCGGCGGCTTTGCGCGCTCCACTTCGCTCCACTTCGCTTCGCTCCGCTCCGATTCGCTTCGCTTCGCTCACTCACCTCCTGCGCAACAGGTGCTTGATGACGTCCCCGTACCGACTCGGTACGTGCTTGATAGCGTCGTTGTTTTCCATTTCGTGCATAGGACCATCAAAAAACTTCAAGCTCTTTTTCGTCACGAGCTCGAAAAAAGTGCAGCCCAAACCCCAGACGTCGATCTTGCTCGAGTCCATCGTCGTCTCGTCAATCCGAATGCTGGCAAGGTTCACCTCGTCGGACTGGAGGTTGCTCGCCACAACTTCGGGGGGGGTGTAGTTGTCGTCAGGCACGGAAAGGACAATTTTCACATCCTTCTTCTTTTTCGTGGAGTTTAGAACGGTGGCCTTGGCGTGCTTGAAGTTGAGAACAGACGCGTCAAAGCTCATTGTGGGCGAGTCTGGGTCAGCAGCAGCAGCGCTCCACGTGCTCGTGAGCTTGACGTTAGCGCAGCGCAGCGCCCCGTGGACCACCTTGCGTGTTGTCATGTGCTCCACGGAGGTGCAGACCTGGCGCGCCCAGCGCAACACGTCGACCTCGGCAAGGCGCCCGGCGCCCAGCACCTTGCTCTCGAGGGAGTCACCGTTGCAGAACTCGGTCACGATCGCAAAGGTCATGTCGTTCGATGACGTCGCCTCGATTGCAGGGGTCGTCGGCCGGGACGGATTTTTGGGGGTTTGCGTCTGCGTCAGAGAGCGATCTGACGCATCGGTCTCGTTCAGAATATCGACGGGGTCGAAATCTAAGCTGTAGCCGAGCACGGCGGTGCAGCTGCTGGTTGTTTTGGGATCGAAAATGTACTTTTCGCTGCGCCGGGGGGAGGCGAGCGAGCCAAACGAATTGAGATTGAGTGGGGGTGAGTGGGTTAGTTTTGTAGTGGATGTGGGTGGCTATAGCCATGAGCCATCATTATCCCGCCAATAATAAA
>BRYC01000448.1:0-23108 GCA_030267985.1 Parmales sp. scaly parma | reverse complement strand
TGTTACAACTAGGCCATAAATGTTGAATGTTGATATATATAATAAATGAAAACGTTGGAAAAAAATCAAATCTATTGTCACTAAACTTGCTACGAGGGGAGAGAGATGAACTCCACGTCCTCGTTTTTGCTTATTCGCAATATTGAGTCGCTGTGCTCCGGAAGGAAGTAACAGGCTTCGTCGATGGAGGAGAAAAACGCACCTTGAAATTTACAACGCCTCGACCCCGAAATCTCGGTGCTCAGAACGGAAACGCTATTACTGCTCGCGTCAATTCGCAATACGTGATTAGCGTTAGCTGGAATCGCGTAGATGACGTTCCACGGTGTGACCACTCCGCCCTGAAACTTGTTCTTGTGGACATTTTTACCAAGTAAATGATTTGTCTCGAAAGTTTTCAATTCACCACTCTCAACATCTAATCTCAAAACGTGATCGCCATCGCTAGGCATCATCCACACATTTCCCCCCAGATCAACGCAACCTCCTCCGTACTGGTACTTTAAATTGCGCTGCGCAGAGAAAAGCAAAGCAAAGCAAAGCGAGTCGTTAGTTTTGTAATGGATGGATGTAGCCGTCTATAGGCTCACTCACCTTCAGCTCAGGCAATTCTATGAGATCGATTTTGTCGTTCTTGGTCGTATCGATTTTGAGAATTTGGTTCGCGTGGCTTGGTATTCCGTAAACAATCCCCCTCGAGGCTACCGCGCCGTGAAACGCGAATCTAGGAAGATTCTTCTTCAGCGGGAGGAAGGTCACCTCGTCGCTGCCCCCTACCACCTTCAGAACTGTCGAGGTTTCGTTGCTCTCGCCGAAGGGAATGCAGTACATTGCATCTTGCTCGAATATACCGCCTAAAATTCCTCCATAATAGCTATTTTTTGTTGGAATTGTTGGACCAATGAAGGTTGCGCGCAAAGTTTCGGGACAAAACTTCATAACGCGATCCGCATTGCAAGGGACGCAATAAACGTGCGAGCATATATACTGCCCACCGTGGAACGCCCAGTTCTGCTGCTCTGCCGGAAAAGTTGATTGCGTTATTTCATCGGTTTTTGTATCCAGAGACAAGATATAATCGGCCCAGCAAGGAATTCCAACGATTTGGTGTTTGCCTGGAATGGTCACAGAACGAAGAAAAGAGAATTTCCCATTGATTGCAGGGGGGCTGCTAAGATAGCTGATCGTGGGAGGGGAGGAGACATTAACTGATATCTTTAGGATGAAGTTAGAATGACTAGGCATCGCGTAGATTGATTTTTGGTCAGCTGTTATTGCTCCTCCAAGGTATTTGTGCTTATATGAAGAGGATTTCGATAGAGGCGACAGTGCCCTAGCCATCATTATGGAAGACACATACACAATCAGGATGTTACAGAGCTTCATTATACCTCTGAAACTGTGTTTGATCGACTACAGTGCTACACACGGCACATTTCCAGATTTTACTTTTCCATTCTATCACGCTCCATTATAGCATTTTTTAGTGTTCTCTTGTGATGGGTAAGCGAACATCTACAGCAAAATCACCTGCCTCGAAGGTACCCAAAATAACAACAAAATCCACCCCCGGTCGAAAGAAGAAGATTTCATCCTCAACACCAATAACAACAACAAAGAAGCGAGCTTTGGTTGATGACGACGACTTCGAAGTTGAGGTTACTACGATCCCAAAGCGAAGAGCGAAGGGCACAACATCAATATCAATTATAGAGTCAATGCAGTCAAAGTCGAAGACCACCACCCCCAAAGCATCAAAAGTTTCCAAAGTATCCACCCCACCTAATTCAAGGTCGAAGTCGACGAAGAAAAAGGCCATTCCGCCTCGGCCAGTTCCAGAACTGCCACTTGACTCGTCGTCGGAGGAGGAGGTAGAAGAAGAGTTTCACGAAAGCCAGATTGATGTTCATAATGATGAACTTGACCCCCCGCCCTCGTTCTTGCGGCAGCGAATAACCACACAAGCACTACCACAAAAACAACAATTACAACCACCAAAAGCAAAAGCAAAAACAAAAACAAAAACAAAACCACAGAATTTAAAGATTTTGAACAACCATTTCCTTCTCGGCCTAATCTTAACCTTCAACATCACGCTGCTGATTAGCAGCTCCTTGCCAAACGCCATCTTTAACTACTTCGAAGGCTACGAAGATGTGGCAGAGAAAATTGGAGCGGTCCAAGACGAAGCGCATTTGCAATTTTGCGAGAGGATGCTGGCGGAGGTCAAGGTGCCTGCAGTGGTGAAGATGGAAGAGATGGTAATAGCTGCAGATGTAGATGATGTGGATTCAGACGTTGATTTGGCGAAGCAAACGTCAACATTTACAGCGCAGAAGCAACTCCTCGAGGACGCCAACTCTGCGTTGGAGAAACTGGAGGCGAAAATTTTGCAGGCTGAGGAGGTCAGGGGTGTGCAGGAGTGGGGCGAGGTTGACGATCTGTTGCGAGAGGGTTGGGGTGTGTTGGTGGGGGGGGAGGGAGGGGAGGGGGGGAGAGGGGGGTTGAGAGTGCCGTGTCCCTTGACTAAAGCAAAAACAAAGGCAAATCTCACCAACGATGTGGAAGTGGAGGCTGAGGTGGAATTGCAATTAGAGTGCGTCGAGAGAAGCAAGAATGTACAGAAAATGGAAGAATTGAGAATGTTGAATAGGCAGGACGTCGAGGGCTACATTGCCATGTACACAAATGCGTGGAGAGAGCAGATCGAGAAATTAGTAAACGATATTATATTAATGAAGTAAATTTAATCAATCATTATTACATCCTGTTCATCTAAATCTTTAGCCTGCTCATCTCCTCTTCCTCTCTTCGTCGCCATTACTACTACTATCTCGCCGTCTTCGTCACCCTCATCCTCGTCGTCCACGTCTTTGTTCTCTTCTGCGCCGAGCGAAATGAAGCGAGGCGCATTTTTAATGAAGCAAGCAAGCACGAGAGCAACAAGTGAGCAAGAATAGTTGAGGAGCTTTGTTCAGTAGTGGATGTAATCATTTAAAGTAATTTCGTAAAGAGCTTCGCACTCTTTTGGTTCCTAGGCACGCTCGCTCGCTCACCTGCTGCCTTGGCAAATATAAGAGGAATCCCACCATGCTGACCATCCAACGAGTACAAAGCAGCTTGCAACGTTGTTGTCTCAAACTCAAGCAGCTTAATCGCGCCTGTTTGATTGCCAGTTGTGAACTGTGCTAAGCGAGACGGGACGACAACGCAAAAATAAGCCCGACATTTTTGTTTGTACCACTTTGCCAAGCGAAGCGGGATTGTGCGCATTTTTAATGAAGCAAGAGCAAAACGAGTGAAGCGAGTAAAAAGAATTGGGCGGGGTTAGTTTTAGTAGTTGAGTTGATGTAGCAGTCTGTAGCCATAAAAGCCATAAAAAAAGGAGAATCACCTAATCACCCCCCAACTCCAACACACAACACAAAGCCTTTAGACGCTGTGAATTGAACACGGTGGCTAGTTCGGCCAGGCGCATCTTTTTTGTGCGAGGGTGTTGTTCAGGGACAATCCAAAACACGCCATCTGCACGTCAATGTGAAACGAGGGTATTGTTCAAAGACCGTCCAAAACTCGCCATCTGCACGTCAATGCAATGTATCAGGGACGGTCCAAAACACGCCATATACAGGCTTGCTCGCCGCGCGCTCACCTTTATTGAATCTCGCTCGAGCGAAAGTAATTGGATGGCAAGAGCTTTGCCCTGGCTGCTGCTAGAATTTTCAGACAGGACGTCGGCTAGGAGATCGCGCACGCCACCGCCCACGTCGGTCAAAAAGCTTGAGGTGAACATTTTCAAGATTCGATCTGTGGTGGTTGTCGCCGTGGTGCCGACAAACTCGGAAATTTCTTTCTGCTCCCGCCGATTGTTGACCTCCCGCATCCTCTCCTTCTCATTTTCGCTCTCCAACCTTGCAATATCCACCTTCTGCAGCTCGTCAGACTCCTCGCGCTCCGTTATCACGTGAAGCATCGTCTCGTCAATGATCTGGGAGAACTCAAGTGCTTGGGGCTGATTGTGATTGTGATTATGATTATGCTGGTTTTGCTGAGAAGCTACCACTGCTCGCAATGACTTCAAGCATTCGAACTTCGAGAATCCCATTTGGGTCAGGTGAGAGATTATTTGGGCCTCGCTTTGCGTGAGGGGAGAGTGTTGAAGCAATAGAGAGTATTCGGAGATTGGTTCGGTTTTGAGGGAGGGGGTGGGTGGTAGTAGGAGTTGTGGAGGGGGTGGTTGCATGAACGCTATTTGTTGTTGTGGTTGTGGTTGTGGTTGTGGTTGTTGTGGTTGTTGTTGTTGTTGTTGTTGTTGTTGTTGTTGTTGTTGTTGTTGTTGTTGTTGTTGTTGTTGCTGAAATTGTTGTTGCTGAAATTGTTGTTGCTGAAATTGTTGTTGCTGTTGCAGAAATTGATGTTGGTGTTGTTGAAACTGCTGCTGAAGTTGTTGTCGCTGCTGTTGCTGCTGAAATTGCTGCTGCTGCTGCTGCTGCTGCTGATTATTTTGCACTTGCAGCGAAGGAGCCACATTATCTTTGCAATAAGTGAAGATACGTTTACAGATGTCGATCTTGTTACCTGACTTCCGAAAATCGCCGCTGAATTTATTGGTTGCAGGGAGCTCTTGGAGTGTAACTAATATTAACACAAGGTCAGGACGAGAGAAGCAGCTCACCCCAGTTTGGGTTGGAAGGTCTGTGAGGGTTTCTAAGCGAACCGATTTTGTTGAATTGCATACGGCGTATATCCATTTTATCCAATCACTGGAACTGGAACTGGTCGCCATATGTTGAGGGGTGGAGCAAGGGATTCAATAATGATTGTTTAAATCTTTCACGTGTGTGTGTGTGTGTCTTTGTCTCTTTGTGTGAAAATTGCGATTCAACCCAGGACAAGCAGGCACGTTAAGAACAAAGTTTCTCCACTATGTACTCCCATTTATCCATCCTCGGACTTTTGGGCCTTCTCCAAATATCAACGACCTTCTTCATTCGGAACTCACCAGCTCGTTCCATTATGAAACCAATCCAGTCCACCCAGACCTCCCCCCCCCCAACCCGAACTCCCCCCTCCGCGGCCTCCTCCCCCCCCTTCCTCAACGACAGGTCCGCAGGCAATTACATGAATTCTGATCCCAGTAAATCAGACCTCTCGGTCGAGGGTGGAATCTTAGAGTGCCCCTTGACCATCTGGGACTTTGACAACCTTGACATTGACTCGATTCCGTCCTCTTCCGAAGCTGAGCAATCCTGCCCAAAGCTCATCACCCCCCCTTCGTCCATTATGAGTGTTGCAGAGGAGCGAGATTGGTTTGCATCGAACAGAGAAATGCTCAGAGAGGAACTCCTCGAGAACGGCAGCTTGTGGCTGAGGGGCTTCGCCCTTCCCAAGTCAATTGCGGGGCATCGAGAGCTGTACGAGTCACTGGGGATGACGCCGTGCCTTGACCCGTTGCACTCCTCCGGGCTGAGGAAATTCGCGAGTGAGCGGGATGCGGTCTACGAAGAGGTCAACAAGGAGTCCCTCCGAGGCCACTACATTGGCCTTCACATGGAATCGACAACGAAGCGCACGGCCGCCTACGCGGCATTCGTGTGCTTCCAAAAGGCGTCCGAGGACGTTGAGCCCCGTGGGCGGTTTCTGATCGCCGATGGGCAGGAAATTTTGAGGAGGCTCGACAAGACTTTGCTGAAGAAACTTTACGAGAGGCAGGTTAGAATTAGCGTTAGTAACTTGGACCTACCTTGGTACACGCATTCTGTTCTGAAGAGGTGAGGGGGCGGAGCGAGCGAGCCGAAGAGGAAGACTAGAAAAATACGCTGTCGCTAAACTAAGCCACACCAACACAACATTATTCCTTCGCTCGGCATCAAATGCAGCTGGTTCAAGACGTTGGTTGAGAAGCTCATCACCCCCAAGTTCGACATGGACTTGGAAATGATCTACGGCGTCGACGGAACATCCGACGGCCGATTGATGGCTGTGGAATCCCGCGAATCGCCAATCAACCGTCACCCTATCACCAAGCAGCCGGTTTGGTTCTGCAACGCCCACAACCATCTGAGGTATTTGAGGGACCGGCGCCCGACTCAGGTGCCGGAGGTCGGAATGACAGACGTCTTCTTCGGGGATTTGGGAAAGCTGAGCGAGGAGGAGTGCGCAGAGATCAAACGGGCGTCGGAGGCGAGCATTTTTAGTGTGCCTATGGAGGAGGGGGACGTGATTCTGGTTGACAACTATAGAGTTTTGCACGGGAGGGATGTTTTCAAGGGGGAGAGGTTCCACGCGGTGAGCTGGTTCACGTGGGACGACTTTAGGGATATGGGGAAATTTGCGGGGAGCGAGAGGAGGGTCAAAAGCAAGGATGGGTTGAACGCGTTGGTCAACAAGTACATGGACATTTTGCCGAAGGAGTTTTAACTGCGAGCGAAGCACAACTAGTGTGAACTCTAATTGATTTAAAAAACTCCTTAGATGATGCTATCCTATCCACTCATTTTTACTTTGCCAAAGCCTGGTCAAAGTCAGCGATGATGTCATCAATGTGCTCGATCCCAACGCTCACACGGATGAAGTCGTCCGACACACCCGCCTTGATCCTGTCAGGCTCGCTCAGCTGCTGGTGTGTTGTGCTCCAGGGGTGAATCACCAGCGTCTTGGCGTCTCCAACGTTGGCCAGGTGAGACGCTAGCTCGACGCCGTCGATGAACTTCTGGGATGGCCCTTCCCCCCCCTTCACGCCAAACGCGATAACGGGTCCGAAGCAGTTCTCACGGTGATATTTCTTCGCAAGCTCGTAACTGGGGTGGTTTGGGAGACCAGTGTACTTTACCCACGCAACTTTCTCGTGCTTCTCAAGGTGCTTGGCAAGGGCCAAGGCGTTGTCGCACGTTCGCTGGAATCTGCACCGACCGAGCGGAGAAAAACAACACGAGCAAGCAAATGATTGAGTGGGGGTTAGTGCAGTAGTGCAGTAGTGCAGTAGTGCAGTGGAGGTACCCGCTCGGCTCGCTTAGTTGCTCACCTCAGGCTCAACGTCTCAAGCCCCTGGAGCAGCAAGAAGGACCCGAAGGGATTCTGGCAAGAGCCAAAATCGCGCAAAGCTTCAACTCGGGCGCGGATCGCAAAGGCAATGTTCGCCTCGAAAGGGCCCGAAGGGCCGAACACCTCCCAGAAGTTGAGCCCGTGGTACGAGGGGGAGGGGGTCGAGAACTGCGAGCGAAAGCGAGTTAGTCACAACTAATATGGTTTTGCTGGCGAGAGAGCGGCGAGCTAGTCACAACTAGTGAATGGTGTTGCTGGTTTCGTTTCGCTCCACAGCTCGCAAGTCACAAACTTGTGCATGGGTTGTTGCTGCAACTAATATGGTGTTGCTGGCTCGCTGGCTCACCATGGGGAATTTCGGAGACCCATCGGCCTTGGTCGCACCCCAGTCGAAAGTGCCGCCGTCAACGATGACGCCCCCAACGGTTGTGCCGTGCCCCCCTATCCATTTAGTCGCAGACTGAACAACAATGTCGCAGCCAAAGTCCAAAGGCCTGGCCATGTAGCCGCAACCTCCGAACGTATTGTCGCAAATGAGCGGGAGCTTGTGCTTCTTCGCCAAAGCCGCAATCGCATCGTAGTCGGGAATGTCCATGCCGGGGTTGCCGACAGCCTCGATGTACAGGCACTTGGTGTTTTCGTCGATCAGAGCCTCCATGCTAGCCACTTCGTTGCCCTCCGCGAACTTGGTGTTGATGCCAAGGCGTGGGAGGCTAACGTTGAACTGGTTGAAGGTTCCGCCGTATAGAAAAGAGGACGAGACGATGTTGTCGCCTTGCTCGCATATAGTTGCAATGGTGAGGAACTGGGCGGCCTGGCCGGAAGAAGTGGCGACAGCCATGGCTCCTCCCTCCAGCTCCGCAACGCGCTTCTCAAAAACGTCATTGGTCGGGTTCATGATGCGACTGTAGATGTTACCAAACTCCTCCAACGCGAAGAGGCGCGCTCCATGAGCGGAATCGTTGAACGTGAAGCTGCTGGAAGCGTAGATTGGCACTGCACGAGCATTCGTTGTAGAGCACACTTCTTGCCCTGCGTGAATTTGAAGGGTTTCGTAGTGGTGCTTGAAGAGGGAGGAGGAGGATGATATTGCCCTTGTCCTTGTCGCACTTCGACTGGCTATGGTTCGGAGGGATGAGGTGAGCATGGTGAGTGGAAACTGTGAAGAAAAGTTGAGGTGAGTGGCTATGATAATGTGGTTGAATTTATTGCAGTCCACAACACAACAACAACAACAACAACAACAACAACAACAACAACAACAACAACAACAACAACAACAACAACAACAACAACAACAACAACAACAACAACAACAACAACAACAACAACAACAACAACAACAACAACAACAACAAACGTACTTTGAAATTAGAGGGGACGAGAGCAGTGGACTATGGCACACGTTTAAATTTTTTTCAAGATTCGCGCGAAATTTCAAGAATACGAGCCACGAGCCCATCATGGATAGTCTCCTCGAGGCAAATCTGCTGTATCGTGTCCTTCTCTTCTTGCAACCCTTCTCCCTTTACACACTTTGCCACACCTCAATTATTATTCGAGCTCAAACACTTTCTTCATTTCCAAGCCTTCACATCCACCTCAACCCAACAACCCTTGCCTTCTCCCCTAACAACCTTCCAATTGCACAGCTTGTGGCGAAAGCATTGTTCCTCCCCCATTCCTCTATATCTATATCTATATCTTTAGCAACTTCCTCGCTGGACAACCTCCATAATAAAATTCGGGGATACCAACCGTCTCTCATCCCATCACGTGGAAAGTGGAAAGAAGAGGCCAATCTTCTTTGGAAGGACAACGGATTGAAAGAGTTCAGTAAAAAAGGCGGGTTGTACGAAAAGCTCGTGGAACAGCTGGTTGCAAAACTTGAGCTTCGGAAGTATGAGAAAGCGTACTACTACTCCAAGGTGCCCTTGATCAGATTCTGTCCTCCTCTTCCTCTCTCCCTTGACGAACTTCAGATCAGCAGTAGTGGCAGCGACAATAACGGCCGGCCAACAGGCACGAGGTGCGCCAAGCAGTCTGTAGAGCGAATAGGAGTCCTCACTGGAAGGCATTCGGACGGAGGCTACGGCCATCCTACTGGCGAGATCAACTTTTGGCTCCCGGTCAACACTCGAGCTTTCGAGACCAATAGTTTGTGGGTCGACAGAACCCCTTGGTCGGGGGTGAGCTCCTCCTCTTTTCTTGAGTTAAAGTACGGGGAGTGCGGGGTGTTCTACGGGAACCAGTGCCCACACGAAACCAAGAGGAACGTCACGCCAATAACGAGGGTTTCGTTCGATTTCAGGATTGTTCCGGGAAGCCTTTACGAGAGCAACCCGGCGAAGAAGTCTTTCGGCCCACAGTACTGGACTTTGGGTGAGTTTTAGAGTTAGTTTAGAATAGTGATTGTGTGACATTTCGGTTGTGAACAAAAAGTAAAAGTTGTTCCCCTAGGCCTAGTTTAGTTTAGTTCATGTATGTTGCTATTTTTGTTCTGTTCTCTGTTCTCTGTTCTTGTTGTGTAGCTGATTTATTGCTGTTGTTGTTCCTATTCGCCCCTCCCTCCCCCCCTCCCTCACTCAGCCTTCACTCAGCCTACTCAAAGAAGCTTCGGATAACTCACTCCCTCGTGATAGCTCCCCTGCAACGTCCTGGTGACGGTCTTCCCAAATTGCGTCCTATTCTCCCTGAGCAGCTTGGCCGCCTTGTGGTTCAGCGGATCGTCCGGGTTGGGGTCGTAGAAGAGGTAGATGAGCCCATAGATGACCGCGTTAATATCAAGAACCGGCTTCCAGTCCTCCCTGAGGATGTTGAGACAGACGTTACCCTCCTCGTTGATATTGGGGTGGTAGATCTGGGTGTCGCAGTGCACCTTGGGCGCGTCGTGGGGGTAGAGGGGAGGAATGGTGAAGGTGAAGTCGTACTTGGCTCCCTTCCAGTAGCCAGTGTCGGGACTCACCCTAACCTTGAACAGGGTTAGGTCGTTGGAGTTGGGAAAGGTCACGTTGGCGACTTTGCCCCCATCGAGCTCCACAATGTCTTTCTGGATGCGGATCTCTCCTGGTGTTCTCTGTGTGAATGAAATGAAATGGAATGAATGGAATGATTTGATTGTCGGTGGGTGATTTTTGGTGTTAGTGATGGTTTGGGTGACGAAGGGGTGAGTGATGTAGACTCACCTTCTTCCCACCAGCACTCGCTTTCTTCTCAAGCTTTTTACCACCAATCCCACCGAGGAGGGAAACACCCTTCTTCTTCTCCCCTCCCTCGTCCTCAACATCCATGCCTGAATCAGTAGATGACGCGTCAGTTGTAGCTCCAGAGGCGCACTCAGCCGCCAGAGCTGATTGTAGAGGGTTAGTGATGGTAGGGGGTTAGGGAATAGTGTAAGCAAACAATCTGTGACTCTGTGATATCGTACCAGCCGCTCGCTCCTCCTTTTGCTTCTTTAGCCTTAACATTTAAAATCGTTCAAAGAGGAATTTGGTGGTCTTAGGTAATCAATACAAAATAGCTTCCTTCAAATTTTATAATTTTTTGATTTTTTGTTTTTTTCCCAACATTATTTGGAGAGTTAAGGATCGTAAGGATCGTAAGATAAGATAAGCAGAAGTGCAGAACAAATTCATGTCAACAACACCTACCCGTGGTCTCTCTTTGCGCGAGGAAGCAGCTCTACGAGCTGCTTCACGAAAGAAATTAAATTCCACTACAACCTCTTCGAACTTGGCCTCTTCCTGGCACGGTGGTCAGCCGAAGCAGCAATCATCGACAACAACACCAAATCTGTCCTCCAGCATGACCCTCGCAGCAGCCTCTCCATCGTCGGAATCTGCCAGGAATGAGTGGAAAACACACGGTGAAATGGCTTCCCAAGTTCTCGAGGATCGCCGGCGGAAGCTGTCTGCCGTTGCATCTCCGTCCGTTCTGGCCCCGCCTTCCCTCCCCCCTTCCCTTCCCCCTCCACCGGTAAACACCTCTTTAAACTTAAGCTTAAACTCTTCCCAAACCCATTCCAATACAATTTCCCCAACAAACTTCCCCCCTGACGCAAAATTCTGCCTCCTTCTCCTCCCTCCCGAACCGCGAGTAGACGTGACAAACCGCCCCTTCACCAGCTACCTAATAAGCGTAACCTCCAGCGGCCTCACCTCCCCCCACCCTCTCGTGGTCGAGCACAGGTACAGCGAGTTCAGCAAGCTCCAGAACGACCTTGTTGCGAACGGGGTGAACCTCAAGAGTCCCTTCCCCGCCAAGAGCCTCAGCGGCCGGCTCGGGAACTGGACCCCAGCGGCGATGCTCAGCCCGAAGGCGTCCAGGCAGCTCGTTGTCTTCAGGAAGACGAGGCTGGACGCGTGGTTGGTTGAGCTGGCTGAGGTTCTGAACAGTGAAAATGGAAATGGAAATGGAAATGGAATTGGGGGCATTGGGGGCGCGCTGAGGCAGCAGGTCCTCGAGTTTTTGCTCGTTTCCTCCGGCGGGAGGCCTCCCTGCGACCGGCCGAACTTTGTTAGCGCCAATGCTAGCGCCAATGCTAGCGCTAATGATGCCAATGATGCCAGTGCCAATGCCAATGATGCCAATGCCAATGCCAATGCCAATGCCAATGCTCACCACGCCGGCGTTGCCGCCTCCTTAAACAACCCCGCAGCGTTCACGCTCGGGAGCGAGATCCGCAAGGCGACGTACACGCTCCTCAACACGTGCTTCGCCACCAGCAACAGCGCTGCGAGCAACACGAACACGCATGACAGGAGGTGAGTTTTATTAAGTTTTTCAGTTTTTTGACGTGTTATATATATCCATCCACTGATCCACTGACTATATCATATCATATCATATCATATCATATAATATCACATCATATCATACCACTCGGCACAGCATCCCCCTCGACCTGCTCCACCAGGCCAAGGGCCTCGCGTTCATGACCGTAATCAAGGCCGGGTTCGTCCTCAGCGGGCGCTACGGCACGGGTCTGGTCATCCGTCGGACCCTCTCCGGGGGTTGGTCCGCGCCCAGCGCGATCGGGACCGTTGGCGTCGGGTGGGGGGCGCAGATCGGCGGGGACATCACCGAGTACATGATCGTCTGCACCACGGATAAGGCCGTTAGGGCGTTTTCAGGCTCGGCTGGGATCACGTTGGGGGCGGAAATTGATGTTGCAGTGGGGCCGCTGGGGAGGAGCATTGAAGGGAACGTTGTTACGGGGGGGGGGGAGTGGCTTGCTCCGGCGTATAGCTACGCGCACAGCAAGGGGCTCTTTGCTGGGATTAGCTTGGAGGGGAGTATCGTCCATACAAGGAACGAGGTCAACGCCAAGTTTTACGGAAGGAGCGTCGACGTGAAGGAGCTGCTGAACCCGGCGAGCGTGTACAGGCCAAGGGCGGCAGAGTGCTTGTACGAAGCGCTTGAGAGGGCCTTGAGTCAGGGGATTGAGGGCTGGCGGCCGAGTGTGGCGTTGAGGGAGAGCGGCTGGGGAGGGGGGGGAAGCGGGGGGCATGATGCAAATCTCAATAATCTCAATATCAATATCAATGGCAGCAATAACATTCCACCCTCTTCCACCGGAACCGGAACTACTGCGATCTGAAAGGGGGGAATTAATTAATATAAAGTTGAGGAGCGTAGTTTAGAACACAACTTCTTAATACGTCATTTCAAAAGATGCGCCTGAAAGAACCCGCCGCCGTGTCCAATTCAGCCTCCATGCGTTGGAGTCACGGCCGATTTAGGGATTCGCCTTTTTTCGCATTTTTGTCTCGCACTACAAGTCAATTGCGGGACGTTAAGACCCCCTCCCGACAACCAAAATATGAGCTGCAGACGTCGCACTTGTGAGCCGATGTAAAAATATGTGCAGATGGGTGTCTCTTAATTACGCCCACACCCAACCCTCCTTTCTCCTGAAGCCCTGGTGGAAATTCTCTACTACCACCAACATTCTATCAAATTACTAGAAAAATCGTCTTTCTGTCATAATAAATTCTCCACTGACACGCTCTTGAGGAACGACGTTTGCTTCAAACCCTTCATATCCGTCACGCCCTTTAACTCTGAGAGGCTGTCCCCCTTTTCTCCATCAGCACACTCGCCATCGCTTTCACGCCCAAGGTCGAGGTCAATGTCAAGGCCTTGGTCGATTAAGGCCATGGCCGCCAACGTCCGCTGGCGCTTTCTAACTTTATTTTTCTGCCACAAGATGAACAGTCCCTCGCTGGCCGCAATTAATATTATGCAGACGACAGCGCAAACGGACAGCAGCCTCATTGCGAGAGTTGCCGGGCCGGAGTCCTGCATCAAACTGAACAGAGCAACGCTGATCATTGCAGCAACGACGGCACAAAACGCCTGGAATCTCATCACGCGAGGGAGGCCTTCGAAGCGCGCAAACTGCTCAATCGTTACGTTGGCAGCCTGCGAGAAGGGCGCGAAGTATAACCGGGAGATTAGGAGGAGAAGAAAAAGGCAGCAAATCGTGTACTGGGGGACGGAACATGCTCCACAAACCTCGTTGAAGTTGATGTTGTGCTGCGCCGATCGAAGCGCCGAGCGAAGCGAGGCGCATGATATGGTTAGTTTTTGTAGTTGATGTGCAGACCACAACCCAAGATACCACACCGCAAGTCACTCGCCTACCTCACTCACCTGGTTGGACTCTTTGTGGAGGCAGCGCAAAGTTTCTATTGTGAAGTAGAGGATCGTTGGCATCGTTGACATGGAGAAGAAAACGCCTCGGAATATGTAGGAGGACTTCTGCTCGTGGTCAAACTCGTTGATCCGCCGCCGGCACGAAATCATCACGTTGCGCCCAAAGAGAGTGGCAGGAATGTTAAGGGTGTGGAATATTGCAGTGAGTATTGAACCGTTTTGGGGGTCGAAGAGAGTGCCAATTAAGGCGCTCCCATAGTTAAGAAGGATCCAAAAGGTAATGAAGTATCTGGATGCCTTTTCGGTTTTTTGGTCCACACGAGACACGTTCAAGATGAGGAGGGAAACCATGCAGTATGGGGACAGTGACTTCGAGGCGACCTCATAGAAGTTGTCGTGGTTAATCGCATACGCGAAACGCAGCGCAGGGGTGAACAAGCTGTTGAGGGCAAGTCCAAGGGAGAATATTGTGCCCAACCTTGGTTCAAGATTGTCGAACGACACAGAGGGGGCAAGTGTGGGGCGGTTTTCAAGTGAGAGAGCACTTGAGGAGGATGCGGGAGGAATAAATCTAGTTCGAGGGGTGGACATAACAAAATATGCACTAAGTGTTTACAAAAAGAGCCGGTTATGCAAGTTATGCCCAAAAATAAGATAAAATTTATTTTCCTGCCCCAATAATTATTAATATTTAATAGCTTTCGCACTCTCCTCCACCTTCTCATTGAGTAATTTTGTCAACGGCCCGCTGAATAGTTTGTGGACCAGCACACGAATTTCCTTGTTGTTGCACTGAATCAACGCTGACAACAGCGGCACAACCCCCATGTAGGCCATTAGCGCTTCTTCATCGAGGTCGGCGTACAAGCTCAACACCTCCCCAACGAGTTTTGTAAGCGTCAGCACTTCCGCATCTTCCTCTCTCCCCTCCTTATCCTCCTTTAGCAAAAACCGCTGGATCAAGTTCTGCGTTTGCCCCCTGAGGCAGTCTACGAGTTGCAGGTTTAACCTGTCAGCGTGAGTTGGGGTGTTGTTTGGTGTGGGGCTTGTGCTACTCGCTCCCCTCGTCCCCCCAGCGTCTCCCCCCCCTACGTAGCCGGCGCTGTTTAGCAAAATCTTGACCAGAATGCCTCGGCCGAACAAGGCCAGCTCCACGGTCGTAGGAGGGGTTCCAGAGTCCCTGACGCCGTTGTCGATCTTCATCTCAAGCGCCCCAACGGAACTCCCAAGCCCGCTCACAAGCTGCAGGCAGAGGCTTCGGGTAATTGTAACCTTGGACGCGGAGCTGAAGCTGTCCAAGACGAGACTCCCGGCCCGCTTCATCACCTCACACAACACTGCACCGGAACTCCCCCGCCCATTCGTCTTCAAGCTCTTGACCAGCAGGTTCCCAACCCGCTCGCTCACGTCGTCTCCACCGCTCGCCACAAACTTGTCCAGCCGCCCCAGTCCCTTGATGGCCAAGGCAACGTTTTTGTCTTGGCAAATGCACCCGCTCAAGATCGCAAGCAGCTCGTTGGCCATTCTCGTGTCATTGAACTGTGGGGTGGGGTGGGGTGGGGTGGGGTGGGGTGGGGTGGGGTGGGGTGGGATTGTTAGAATTTTTCTTTTTTTTGGCAAACTAGCAAACCATGCAATTTTTTTGAGGTGTGGAAAATTACTTGTTTGTGGAGGGGGGGAGACCTTTCCGCTGCCGCCACGGATTCATTTAACTCACCTTGCTCTTCGCGAGCTCGTTGAGCAGCGAACACGATTCGAACGCTACATCAAACGTGTCGGCAACCCAGCCTCTGTCGTTCTCGTCTAGCAAGTCCGAATCATCATCTTCGGCTCGCTCTCCTTCGTGATTATTCTTAACGTTTTTGTTGTTGCTAACTGTGCTTGTGCTACTCGTGTCGTTCACCGCGTGCTCAAACACAGTGGCAAGGTAGTTGCGAAAACTCAGCTGAAGAAGCTCCTTGGTGGAGGAGCAGTGAGCCTCGATCAGAGCCGTGAGGGAATTCAGAGCGTAGATGCGCACCGGCTTCGAGCTGCTGCCGACGAGATTCGTGAATCCGCCCAAGATGAGCGTCCAGCTCGAGGAGGAGCCTGCCTCCAGTGTTTCGACCATATTCGAGACTGCGCCGAGCGTAGCGAGGCGCATATTTAATGAAAGACGAGCGAAACGAACCGAACGAATTGGGTGGGTGGATTAGCTTCTTCGCTCGAGTCGTTCCCCAAGGCATTCGCCCGCTTCGCTCGTTCACCTTGCTCCTGCGCGAACATTGCATCGAACATGTCATTCAACTTCGCCATGCACTTGACACTCAAATTGAGCCTCCTTCCCGCCGCAAAGGCGAACAAGCAGTTCACGATGTCGTCATAGTACGCCTCCCGGGTCGATTGGACCTGTAATAGCTTGGAGAGCTGGGAGAAGGCGGCGGAGGTGATCGCCTCGTGACTGAGCCGAGCGAAGCCAACAAAATGGGTGAATTTGTTTTAGTTAAAGTAGTTGGTGTGTGTAGCCGAGTCTTCCTCAAGGCTCGCTCGCTTCGTTTCGCTCACTCACCTGTCGCCCCCGGCAATGGCAATGACGTTGATGATAGCATGCATGCCCGATTTGAGCGTCTTCGAGCAGGTGAGTTGGATCTGCTCGATGCACTGCAGCACGAGGTCGCGCGTGCTCTCGTGGACGGAGAGGCGCATTATTTCCTCGAAGGGTTTGAGAAATTTTTTCTTCGATTTGCGTGTTAGTGACTTATCTCGTCTTCCATTAGGCTCGCTCGCTCACTTTACCTGAAACTGCAGACCAGACGTTTCCTCCTTCTGCAAGAACTTGATCGACAGCTGACGGAGGGAGTCCACCGCATACATGCAGACAGCCTCATTGGTGTCCAGAGCGGTGGAGACAAAGTGAGAGGCAATAATGTCCCAAATTTTCTCCCACGAGAGGCGCCCGCGAGTGTCCATTTGAAAGTGGGACACTTCCACAAGCTTTTGGAGCGAGAAGATGACAGGCTGGTGGTTGCCGCCAACGCCAACAACGCCGCCTCCGACGAATCTCCTCCGGGAAAACTTGGAAGTCGCAGTCGCAGTCGCAGTCTGGCTCTGACTCTGCTGCTGCTGCTGCTGCTGCTGCTGCTTGTACCCTCCAATCTCCATCCTCGACACCTTGCAGAGCTCCGTTAAGAAATCCTTCACCGCCTTCTCGCTCAAGCGAGAGGACGACTGGAAAATCCGGTCAAGCGCGTCCTCTGAAATTCCATCGTGGATGTTGCTTGCGTTCATCTCATCAATATCTGCGACGGCGCCGAGCGAAGCGAGGCGCATTGGATTAAGTGGTTTAGTTTGGTTTATAATAAATTTATTTAGTAGTTGAGTTAGTGTAGCCGTCGGCAGGGTAGCCATGAGCAATCATCGAGCCAGAAACACCGAAAAATTTCCTTGTTTTTTTTTGGTGTTATCACATTGACGACGCACAAGCAGTGATTCTCCTTTTTTTGAGTTTTCACATTGACGACGTGCACATGCCCACCATAATCTGTCACAACACTCGCGACTCGCTTCGCTCGCGCTCACCGTGCTCGCTCATTCCAAGAGCGTTCGAGGGGGTCAACACTCCGTCCGACTCGGTGGAGGTGGTGGATTCAGAGTCCGAATAGGAGTCTTCGTCGGAGTCCTGAGAGCCTTGGACATTTTTCTTGGGCGTCAGGTGCTTCGGGAGAAACTCGTCATCAGTTCGAAGACGCTCGAACACTTGGCGAAGTCTCGACACCTCGCTCATTATCTTGAACACGTGCTCCCAGGTGGATTCAAGAAACTCGCCAGAGTTGAGTGCAATCGAGAGGATTGTGTTGGTGCACTGGACGTGGCGGGTCTCCAACAGCCGCCCACTCCCGAGTTGCGCGAAATTTGCCAGCGCGTTGACAAACGTAGCCCTGGCAATTTCGTTATTGGTCGCGCCAGCAATGCTTATTGCAAGCTTGAAGCCGATCAAGCAGGTCTCGATGCTAGATTCAGCGTTGTGCTTGATCGCCGAGATCTGCGCCGAGCGTTTTTAATGAAGCAAGAGCAAAATGAATGAAGCGAGTCAAAATAATTGGGAATAATGTTAGTTTAGTAGTGGATGTAACCATTATGTCTGTAGCCATTTCGCGGGATTCATCGCGATTATTCTCATTCTCGTCTTCATCGAAGCGAGAATGCCTCACCTGCAAATCAGTCGCCGAAGCGAACTACGCGAAATAGGTTAGAAATGTTTTTTAGCCGCCGCGTAAGTAGCTCGCTCACTCACTCACTCACTCACTCACTCACTCACTCACCTTTTTCTTGTCGGTGCCGTTGGACGACTCCATCGCAATGGCGAAAACGGAGAGGCAAGGCGCCCAGGTTACCGAGAACATGGGACCGACGAACTCGTCCGAGTTGTTGGGGGAGCGAACGAAAAAGTTGGAGTTGTTCCCGCCCGCCGAGCTGGAATTGGGGTTTGGCCTCCGCCGCTGGCGAAAGAAGAACTCCGTCTCCTTCACCAACAGGTCTCGCTCCTTGCTGAACTGAGTCGCTCGCTTCTTCTCAACCTCGGTGCTCGGATCGGAAAAAAAGGAACCGACGACGTTGCTCGTTGGGGGCTCAGCGACGTGCTTCTCCCTGGCCATGTCGTCCTCCTTGAGGGAAATTTGGTTCTTCTGGATCCGGTCGAATATCGAAGAGAGCATTTCGGAGGGAAGGTCCTTCCCGTCGGCAATTCCCCGGTTGTTGCGCAGGAAGCCCTGCGCCGAGCGAAGAAGGTGCGAGATATTGTGCGCATTTTTTGCGAATCATGAAGGCAAGAGTGGGTTAGGAGTGGGTTCGTCGCTTCGCACTCTTCTTTTTTGTCACAAGGCTCGCTCTCTTCGCTCGCTCACCTCCTTGTTCATCCGCCTGTCCTCCTTTAGATTGGGGTTGTGGAGGTCGGTGTTGAGCATAATCACAGAGAAGGCCAGGATGAAGGCAATGTCCGCGCTGCGCCGTGCCGAGCCGAGCCGAGCGGGAAATGAGTGAGCGAAGTGAGGCAGACAAAGCGGGGAGAGGGAGAGGGAGAGAGACAGAAACAAAAAAACTCACCTGGGGAATACATCAGGATTTTGCGAGTGAAACCTCTCCGCGAACTTTTCCATCATTCGATCAATTTTCTGAGCTTCACCGGGCAGCCTGAAGCCGGAGAGGTAGTGTCTGAATTGAGTGGGAGAAAATTCATTGTTAGAGTTAGAGTAACTCCAACGTATGGAGGGGAAGTTTTAGATGCTCAAAATTGGACACGGTGGCGGGTTAGGCCAGGCGCATCTTTTTGCGCAATGCGATTATTCAGGGACGGTCTAGATCAGGGTTATGTGCGCGTCAACGCTTCGCTCGCAAGACAATAGTGTAATCACGAGATCGATTGTAACTCAAACGTATGGTCACTCCCAACGCACCTGATAGCTTCGTCAAAGACGACGTTTTCGAAGTCGAGCTGTTCGACGTAGGCGTGCATCACGCGAAAGTTAAAGCCTGATTTTTTTGGTGTGTGTTAGACTGTTTTGAGGAATTTTGTTTGCTCCTTCCCTCACTCACTCACCTTTAGCGTACTCCTGCTCTCTACCCATGTACTCGCCAATCTGGGTCTTGTCTAGGACATCCTTCGACTCCAACAGATAGCGGGCTACGTCGACCTCGGAGGACGAGTTCAGCAGGCCCTGTTCCGAGAGATATTTTATTCCAACCTTTGGGTTCTGGTTGAATTTGAGGATCGCCTCCTCCTGCTGCTGCTGCAGCTTCTTCTTGGAGTCGTACAGCTGCACGAGGTTATTGTGGTTGTGTTTAGGGGTGTCGGAATCTGAGTCTGAGTCGGTGTCGTTGTTGTACGCGTCGTCACTTTCGTTGTTACAAATTGTCTCGCCGACGCTTATGCTCGCAAAGAGAGAGTTGAGAACCTGAGTGAGACTGCGCCGAGCAAAGTGAGGAGCATTTTTCACGAAGGACGAGCGAAACGAGCGAGCCATACGAATTGAATTGGGTGGGTTAGCTTAGTGGTGGATGTAGCCACAGAACTATATTATGTCTGTAGCCATTTCGCGAACTTCATCGCGAGAATGCTCGTCTTCCCAAAAGGCTCGCTCGCTCACCTCCGCATCGCATCAAGCCTCAGTCGGGCGGCGGAAAGCTCGCTCTCAACCATTTTGTTGTAGGGGAGGTTGGCAGACGTTGTCTCGCCGACGGTTGTTTTGGCGGTCCGCTCGAGGGCGACAACAATTCGAGCAAACAAATCGTTCGCCTTGAGCTGGCAGTCGTAGTTCAAGAAAATTTCCGCGAGTGTTTCGGGGTCGGCACAAATTTCCCCAAACAGGTTGATCACGAGGGATTTGTGCTCGACCCTGCTGTTCCCGGAGTCGAGGATGACAAAGAAGATATTGGTGATGAAGATCTCAATTTCCGCCTGTAAATTTGGGCCGAACGAAGGAAGCGCATTTTTAATGGACAAAAAGGGGGAGGCGAACAAGAAACATTATTGAGCGGGTTAGATTAGTAGGGGATGTAGCCATTCAAGCGAGTCTTCAGCTTCATCTTCATCTTCATCAAGACTCGCTCACGCTCACTTCGCTCGCCCACGCTCACCTTGAGAACATCCTTAAACTGGCGCATAATCGGCACGAACAGCCGCAACGATAGGCTCACCACGCGGGTGTTGTTGCTCATGCAGTTCTTCAGCAGTGAGACGCACAAGTAGTGCCGAATCGCAAAGGCAAATCGCTCCGACGTGACGAACTCGGACGCGGGGGAGGCATTCTCCAGTATGGAGAGGAGGAGCTCCAGCGCGAGTACCTTGGACTCTAGGGCCGGGGAGCCGGAGGAAATTGTTGCAGGGAGGGCGTGGATGTTGTTGTTGTTGTTGTTGTTGTTGCTGCTGGTGTTGCTATGTTTGTCTAGGTTGAAAGCTGTGGAGTCATCGGCAGGAGTCGGGGAGAAGGAAAGGGGCGGGCGCGGAAGGGACTCCATGTCGTTGAGAGAATCAGGGAGAGGCTTCATTGAGAGCTTGCACAGGCTCCGGAAGAGCAGGAAGGCGTCCTTGTGGTTGAGGGAGGGGAAGGTTGCAATGTCCGTTGTGTTTGTTGTTGTGTCCGGGCTTGGACCGATCGTCACGGCTTCACCAACAACAACGGCGTCTGTCGAGTAACGCTCCATCCGATTGAAGACGCCAGCTACCATCTGCTCAAGAGTCGCGCGGGCTGTCACCCGGTTGTGTGCTACCTGGGTGCAGAGGAAAATGTTGTACGCAACTCGGACCGCCGCAAGAAGGTCGTTCGAGCGGAGGGTGCCCGAGGTACGCAGGAGGCTATGGGTGGGGGGACGGGCCAGAGAAGTGAGGAGGAACTGGAGAGTGGCATTTTCGGTTTCTAGGGGGAGCTGGGAGGTGGCCAGGAACCGGGAGATTGCCACCAGGGAGTGCGTGCCATCCGGCATCAGGAGGGAGTCGAAAACTCCTCGAGCAAGGAGCTTTTGGGCCACCTCGATGCATTGCAGGAAGGCAACGGCACGGTTGAGTTTGGGGGGGGAGGAAGGGAGGGCGGAGGTGAGAAATGATGGAATGGGAATTGTGATTGAGTTTGGGGGGGCGGGGGGAGCTGAGGGGGATGAGGAAGGATCCGACAGTGAAAGTGAAAGTGTCCCCATCAACGAAACAAGCAGAGAAAGGGCCTGCGATACTGCTTCTGGATTGCTGTCGGATGGGGAAGGGGAAGAGGAGGCGCGATCTAGCTGGGTGGCGAAGGCAAGGAAGGCAGAGAGGATGGCCTGGGCTTCAGGGGTGGGGGGTTTCGAGAAGAACCAGGAGGACGAACTTTTAGAGTCGAGAGGAGGGAGCGAGGGGAGGAGATTGAGAGAGAATTTGGAGAGTGTAGTGATAGTGTAGCTCGTCATGATTGGAAATTGAAGGGAGCAAGATTGGTTTTTTGTTTTAATGAGAGCGTTGAGGGGATTTAATTGGGCAAGGTGGGCTATTCTTATTGAAGAGGAGTCAATGAGAGCATGGAGAGGCAGTGGGATGATTAATGCACGTTGACTAAAATTGGCTCAATTTTGCAAAAAGTTTTGCCAACTTTTTTGAGTTAACGTTACCAGTACATATAGGATCCGAGTTGTCGTCGAAAAATGAACAAGTCGATGCTCCGTTTACTTAGTCATATGACCGTGCTCTTTCGGTCTTTGAATTGCTTTCCTCAGCTTATGGAGATGAAGTTTCTATGACCGATTCCCTGCCTGATGACCGTGCTCTTTCGGACTTTGTTTTGCTTTCCTCAGCTTATGGGAATGAAGTTTCTATGACCGATTCCCTGCCTGGGGAGGTAAAATTCTCAATCACAATCCCTTCTTCCAGTTTGACGTTGACAGTGCTTCTCCCGGTGGGTTATCCAACGACGTCGCGTCTAGTCCTTCAATCTGTGGCTGGGTGCTCGCAAAATTTGGCCAAACGAATACGGCTAGCTGTTGAAGCTGTAGCCTCAGAGAGCTACGATGATGGTGATGGCATTGAATGCTCGTTTCAGGTTGTTCAAGCTGCGATTGAAGCAAGCAATTCCATTGTCATTCTTGACCCAAATCCACCAATTACCTCTAAAACCCCACTCAAAAACCTAGATTGGCTTTCCGGTGGAACATTACTCAACACCAAAAGTATTTTTCAAGGTCACGCCGTTCAGCTTATTAATTTGGATTTGACTTCGAATTTGAATTCTCAAGTGGCGCAAATCGTTTCTGATTTCACCACCGACAACCCCAACATTTCTCGGGCTACACACAACATGTTTGCTTGGCGTTGCTCATCGAACGAAGGTTGTTGCGATGATGGCGAGAGCGCGGCCGGGAAATTGCTCGGCGAGCTCCTTCGCAAGCGAGGCATCAATAACACTCTTTTAATTGTTTCACGTTGGAGTGGTGGAATTAAGCTTGGTTCGGCGAGATTCAGAAATATTTCCGAAGCCGGCAACGACGTTCTTTGTCAATTCTTGGCTTCCTTTTCATTTGTCCATCCTGATTCAAATTCAAACTCGTGCAAACTAGAAGTCAAAGTGGTCCCCAACTCCCAAGCACAATCATTTAAAGTCACCAAAGATGAACTTCTAATTTACCTCACCAAAGTTCCGCATGCCAACCAGGCAAACATTGAGCTACTGAAGTACTTGTCGAAGATTCTCTCAACTCCCAAGGCAAAATTGACAATAATAAAAGGCAGTACATCCAGATCAAAGATCATACTAGTTGAGATGGCCTCCGCCGAAGTGGTGGTTTCAAAATTTTTGAATCTCAAGCTATAATAACATCAACACTACTCGCTGCAGTTTGGTTCACCGCCACTGTCGTTACGATGGGAAATTACTTCATCTTGTTTGGAAACCGCCATGTTCGCCGGCGCA
>BRYC01000447.1:944-11977 GCA_030267985.1 Parmales sp. scaly parma | reverse complement strand
CCAGCAGTGACAGCAGCAGTACCAGAACATACTTGGACGTTGGCCCCGAAGAGTTTGCCACCGCTCGTTCTTTGGGAGCCAAGTTTGACCAGGACCTTCAAGCGTTCTTCGTCGATGACGACAAGGCCGACGACGAGAAGAACAAGAACGAAACGCTGAGAAATGAATTCTACGAGCTGGATGTGAGTGCGAGAACGTTTCTGTTTGTCGATTTCAAGGACAAGGAGCGGGCGAAAGAGCTGGGAGCCAAGTGGGACAGCAACAAAAAATCTTGGTTTGTGTACAACTCCAGGCTTGAGTGCTTCGACGGCACGACGTTCCTCGCCCCAGCACTGTCACCAGCACTGTCACCAGCACTGTCACCAGCACCAGCACCCTCCTCCCCCACAAAGCACAACTCTGCTCTGGCGGGGGAAATGGAGTGCAGCATCTGCTATGGTTTCCTCGCCAACGCGATCATGCTGGTGGACTGCGGCCATTCGTTCTGCGACCAGTGCGTTCCCGTGAGTAGCAAACAATGCTCAACGTGCCGAACTTCTATTTTGGGCAAGTGTGTCCCAAATTTCGCAGTGCGGAATCAGATTCAAACGGCAATGCGAAACAAGGCATTCGGGTCGCAAGGCGACAAGGACGAGTGGAAGCAGCGGGAATTGATGCCGATGATTGTGCGAGTTGAGAGTGGGAGCGTTGAAGTGGAGAGGCCCTTGAAAAAACAAAAAAAAACTCCCGCGACGAGCTCTGTCCTAGTCCTTGACAGCGTGAGCGTCAATTCGATCGTGGAGATGGGGTTCCCGGAATCGGAAGCAACGGCAGCCTTGATGGCCCACAACAGCAACGTTGGAATGGCGGTTGACTATTTGCTTTCGAGGGACGGCGGCGGCAGCAGCAGCAGCAGCAGCAGCAGCAGCAGCAGCAGCAGCAGCAACTCGTATCGAGTGCAGTGCTTCAAAACTCACAGGGGAGACCTCTCGACCAATGACAGGAACAACCTGGAACTTTTTGTGCGACAAAATCCTCCGTCCAAGGTACTCAAGCAGGAGTTCGAGTTCCTCTTCATCAGCGGAAAGGGGGGAATTGGAAATGACGAGACTGGCGCAGTCGGGGGAGGAAAGTGGTTGATTTACCGAGGAGGCTCAGGGGCAGAGAGAGACGTAGCTTTTGGAAAGCTAGCTTCTGCGATTCAAACGGGTAGGCTGGTGTGTGCAGGTGAGCGAGCGAAGCGAGCGAGCAATTTGGAAGACGAGAATATGATCACTGATCCCCATTAAAGGCATCAAGGCCCCTTGTGGCGATAGCAACTGCATTTTGCTCTACTGTGCCAACTTTCAAGACGAAAGTGGAACGAAATTGGCCATACAAGGTGCTACGGACGTCCTTGATGTGAAAGGGAGCACAACTGAGCCGAAAGAGTACTACTTCAAGCCGAGTATCTTCGCCCTCCTCGAACGGAAACTTAGCCTCAACACCTCCGCCATACAAACCTTCCTCACCAAAGTTTGCGGATCTTGGAAGGTGAGCGAGCGAAGCAAGCAGCAAGCGAAGCGAGCTAGTCAAAAATAAACTAACATTTTGGCTTGGCGCGGCGCAGAAGACAGTCTACATTTACAATGTGAACAATGACGTCTTGATGCGCCGAAATTCTGAGTACAACTTCGCAGTCAGCTCTACCGCTTGGGAGTTGGAAAATTCAACCCCAGCCACCAACAGCCAAAATTGGATCACTATGGTGAACAGGGAGGGGCCTAACGGCGGTTGGATCGTCTTCGATCCCATTCGAGACACAAGTCTGGCACGTTTCGTTGAAGTAGCGCGGCCTAGCGTGGTGATGAAGGAGAACTGCTACTGGATATGCGTTAGAGGTCGTGATCGGAGAGAAGCGAGGTACACGCGCGGCGAAGATTATTCCTCCTACAACGAAGTGTTGGAAAGCCAGCAAGCGTTAGCGAACCTAGTGGCCAAGAAGAAGGAAGCGCCACAGGCGGTGGCGAAGCTTCTGAAGATTGCTGAAGAGCGGGGTGAGGTATCGGGCAAATGGTTGCTGATGGCGAAGGGTAGCGAGAATGTGGACGAAATGTGGAGAAGGGTCGGCATTTCTTGTGGAGAATTAAAACTTGGAGTTGCGGCGAAAATTTCGCCCTACGGAGGGAACAACGGCACAGGACGTGCCGCCGTGTGCTGCGTGTACGTGGAGAACTTTACCGACCGGAAGGAGCTGAGGCGTGTGTGTGTCGAAATAAGGGCGGTGCTGGGATTTGATGAGGGGGAGGGGGAGGGGGAGGGGGAGAAGGTGGAGAAGGTGGAGGAGTGCTGGAATGTCGGGTTTAAGCCGGATGTGTTTACTCGTCTGGGGATAGAGAGCAACAATGTGTGGGGGCTACCGGCGACGACTCACAAGGAGAAGGAGGTTTTGGAGTGGGTTTGAATGGGGGTTGAATGGTAAATTTATTTTGTAAAAATCTAGGAACGTAGATTACTTCATTTTATTCATATCATCCCGTTGACAAGTGTTCTTTCAACGTCTGCCTCATACGAGCGGGAGATCCTTCAATTGGCTCGCCATGGCAAACGGATATGTAAGTAAAATCCAGAGCGCAAATCTTCGCAATCGTCTTGGCGAAGTTCTCTTTCTGCATCAGACTGTTGTACAGCGGGCGATACACTTTATCCATGGCAGCTTTCCAAACTAGCGTGCGACGCGGGGCGTCGGACGGATAGTTCCAGAACAAGTCCGTGAGGAAGAGCGTATTGCTCAAATTGTGGTAAAAAACCACCTCGTTGAAGAAACTTTTGTTGATTATTGGAACAGCCTCAACGTCGTGCAAGCTGATGAAAACAATTTCGCATGGCCATTCGGGCGGAGGGGTCTCATCCGCACCGATTGTGTAATCCCACACGTCAGGTTTCTTCGCTGCCAAAGATGGACAGCAGTACGACGTTGCATCGGGAAAAGCAGCTATCCAACTGGGTGCAAACTTTTGATGCTCGGTGTTGGGAGTAACTATGTGTGTCACTGGACCTAACTCTGCCAAGGCAAGGCATAGATCGGATGTCAGCTCGACTGGAGAGTGGACCCAAAGCCCGCCGGTTTGAAGCTTAACGACAGCCATCTTGCAGGCGACGTCCGTTTTGCGCAGACCAGGAAGAGTTGGGAAAAACGGCCTTTCCGCAAGGTACACATTCGGACGGATGGGTGTGAGTGTGCTCCCTGTAGGATTGGAATAGGTGACAGGGAGAGTTGGGGGAGTGATTCTTGGCAGTCGAATCGCTCGGATTGTGGTGGTTAGGAGAAGGAGAGAGAGATATTGTAGGACCATATGAGATGGGAGTAAAATGAGATTCCAAGACCTAAAATGCACTTCAGGAAGGAATGGGGGTGGGGGGAATTTTGATTTTTTGATCCCGGAGAAATAGGGTGGCATTTAAAAACACTATGTTCAACCTAACCTATCGCCGACTTGCGATTCAGCAGCAGCATGCGATTGTGATCGGAGCCTGCGGAGCTCTTGGCAAAGCAGTGACTGAATCAATTGCTCGTGTTGCTCCTGATGTTCACATCACCACCATTGATGTAGCCCCCTCCTCCTCCCCCCACCACATCCAGCTCGACCAACACGAAACCGATGCCAACCTCACCAAGTGCCTAACCCAACTCGACCTATCTTCCCCCACCGCCTCCACAACAACCTCCCTCATTGTGAACTGCGCTGGTGGCTTCGGAATGAGCTTCTCCCCAGCTGACACCATGTCGCTCTCTTCCAATATGCATTCAATGAACGTAATATCCACGCTGCTCGCTGTTCAGATTGCCAACAGTTTGCCCAACAACACCGCTCGTGATTCCTCCAAAGTTAGACCTCTTGTGGTTCTTACCGGAGCTGCGGCAGCTTTAGATAACCCGCACGAAACCCCCGTCTTCATGCAGCCTTACTACTCTTCCAAGAAGACCGTTCACGACATTGTCAAGAGCACAGCTGCAGCCAACACAAAGGCAGAAAAGGAGGAAAAGGGGAACCTAGAGGGGAAAACCTTCTACGACTTGAATGCTGTCTGCCCGAGCATTATTGACACGGCCGTGAACAGGGCGGACATGCCCGAATTCGACTGGGACAACGAGAGCGTGAAGTGCGAGGACATTGCAGAGAGAATTGTTGGGGAGTGGTGGCTTGGAGATCAGCACATTATGAATGAGAGTAGACAAGTTGTTGGCAAAATTAGACCGAGGAGCGGGGAGTTGTGGAGGGTAGAGAATAAAGGAAAGGGGGCAGAGTGGAGTTTGGGAGGATGAGAAAAACTAATTTCACTAAAAATGTTAAACTATTGTTTCTTCTTCTTGTTGGCCTTGCGCTGCCTCGAGGATGTGATTTTTGCTAATTTGGGTTTGGGACTGCTGGGACTGCTGCTGCTGCTACTACTACTGCTGAGGAGAGAGTTCAACCTGTCGCGATCTTCGCCATAACTGGATCCTCTTTCAAGGTGATAGTCACTGTCGCCAAGATCACTGAACGACGCCAACTGGTCGAACTTGACCTGAATTTTGTCGTCAACCCCAGAGATGAAGTCTCCAAACTCTAATCTAACTTCGACATCGGAGTTGACAATATTAGTGACCGTGCCAACCTCGCCGTCGTGGACATCGTCAAAAACGTGAATAGAGTCACCGATGTTCACCTCTAGTATGTTACGATACGCAATTTTCAAGCCACCGCCGCTTTCTCGCAATTTTTCAGCCAAACTCAATACACGACGTTGGACTAATTTCGCCGTTCTGATCGTGTCGCCCATTATTTCCAGAGAGCCTGCGTCGGACTCTTGCAGTTGCTTGAACATTTGGTTAAGCTTCGATTCTATCCCGGCGAGGGAAGTCAGTGTAGCTGTCGTGGCTCTGGTCGTCTTGAGAATTGTGGAGGAAAGAAGTTCGAGATTTTCCTTGTGACTTTTTTTCGTTGCGGCTAGTTCTTGCTTTTCGAGATTTAGCAAGCGAAGAGTTGCGCTCATGTTATCGACTTGGAGTTGAGATGTTGCTGATTCTGCCGCCGACTCACCGGACAAGGCAACGGCTCGTTCAAGCAGACGGGGGGGGAATTTTATTGGGCCAACCCTTTTCGCGCACTCGATTGGGAAGGAGTTTCCGAACACCCCATACACTAGCTTGTAGGTTGGAATCCGGCTGTTGAGTGAGCTGCTGATGCTACTGCTGCTGCTTAGCATGCAAGCGTTCTCAACTCGAACTGTATTGTCCGTATCAGTGTCCAACGCCATCAGCTTGAGCTCCTCGGAGTGCGTGGTGCACGCGAACAGCACCTTTCTGTTAGGGTTTTTGGTGGAACCGCCCTTGCCCTCGCCACTGCCTCCACAAAGCAGCTCCTCCAAAAATGCTCGACTGATCGCTCCTCCGCCTCTCGCCTCTGTACCGCTGCGCCGAGCGAAACGAGTAAAAGTTAGTTTTCACGACACACACACACAAAACCAAGGCTCGCCTCGCCTCGCTCACTCACCTCCCCATCTCGTCCAAACAAACCAAACAATTCCCACTCCCAGCTCCCTCCCCCCTCACTCCTTCAAGGATCTTGGCATAGTTTTCGAGATGGCCGGCGTACGTGCTCTCCCCTTTGTCCAAACTTTGCCCATCACCAATATCCACGTAAATCTCATCGAAGAACGAGACCCTGGGCGTCTCCTCGGCCTCAATCGGGAAAGCTAGCCGGGTGAAGAGCGCCGCGAGGGCGAAGGACTTGAGAACGACAGACTTCCCGCCCCCGTTCAGCCCGGTTATTATTAGGCCGGAGGAGGTTGATCCCAGGGTTAGGTCGTTGGTTATTGGGGGGGGGTGGGGGGGGAGGAGAGGGTGGCGGTAGCTCTTTATGTCGACAATGGGAGAGGAGGGGAGAGTGGGGCAATACCCAGGAAGCTTAGACCTGGCGAGAATAGAGTCAAGGTGGGCCGCTCCCGTGAGTCCCAATCTGATGTTGAGTTCTTCGTTGAAGATTAACTCGGAGAGCTCGAGAATGATTAGGCTCTCAAGCCTTTCAATCTCATCCGAGAGCTTTTCCCCCCTTTCACTCAACTCCCTCACGTCGAAGGGAAGAACGTAGACGTTGGACTTTGACCTCGAGGTTGATTTGATTTCTCCGATTGACTTGGCAATGGTTCTTGAGGGGGATAGGATCGTGTTTGTGGGGGTTCGCTCGACCTTAAATTCCTTCTCATACTTGGTGAGTTTCGAGTCGATTTCGTTATTAAGGGAGGAGAGATTGGAACGGAGGGATGCCAGGGCTGGGTATTTCTCGCTACTGATTTCGTACTTGCTGTTGCTGTTGCTGTTGCTGTTGCTGTTGCTGTTGCTGTTGCCATTGCCATTGCCGTTGTTCGTGATTGCTCCTTGGATGATTTTTTGAAGGGAGGAGAGAGACGATGAAGTTTTCGGGGTCAAGGGGGTCAGGAGAGGGAGACCGAGAATGGAACCAAGGACGTTCTCTATGTTGAGGATTTGGGAATGGCTTAGTATAGTGGAAGGTGGGGGAGAAGTGGCCATGAACCAAGTGATAGGATGAGGGTTATCGACTTGGGAGAGGAGTCTGTCAATTTTTAGAATTTCACTAGGGGGCAAAATTTTGAGGTGGTCAACGGTCGCGTAGGTTGACTTGACGTAATCCTCAGAGCTGAGGAGGGTGGGGAGGGCCGATTTGGCAACGGAGGTGATGCACCTCGAGTGATAGATGCTGAAGATTGGCTTCAGATCGAGGGCGTTGATGAGAGGGGTGAGAGTTTGTAGGCAACTCGCACAATTGAAACGAGCGAGGAGTAGAAGAAGGGCAAGCAGGATGCGCTCCATCGTCATTGTTGCGCCGGCTGAGGGTTTATAATTTTGCTTTCATATTGATATAAGAAGCATTCTTACACGCATTTCCACACACATTCCAACAGATGGCTCTTCAATATATTGTTATTGGCGGTGGGGTGGGCGGGGTTACAGCAGCAGTTGAGCTCTCAGCTTGCCTCCTTGATTCTCGAACTCATCCCTTTCTCAACAAACAACAACAACAAACTCTTCCACAAGTCACGCTGATTTCTCAGTTTGGCGTGCTGAAGAAAGCTATCCCTGTGTTGCAGCGAAACAACACCCCAACTCCAACATCGACGACCTCGATCGAAGAAACGAAGGAAGTAAATGTCGTGTCAATTTCTGCTGAGCAGTGGGCGATTGATTATCCCCTCATCAAGCTCGTTGTCGGCGAGGCATTCGATCTGGACGAAAAAATGAAGACAGTCCGAGTGAAACTGCCCACCAGCACGATCACCATCCCTTTTGACAAGGTGTGCATCGCCACTGGTGCAACTCCAACTATTCCGCCTGTTCTCGAGCCTCATGCCATGCACACGTTGACGATCAGAGATCAAACCTCAGTTGAAGCTATTCAATCGATCTTTACCCCCGGGGAGAAGAAGAAAACGATTGTCCTTGTTGGCAACGGCGGAATTGCGATGGAGGTTGCCAACGCGATTGTTGCGCTCGGCAAAGCTACAGAAATGGTGGAGTTTTATTGGCTGGTTCGTGATAAATATATTGGCCACGCACTTCTTGATGCTAGCGCAGCTGCTTTCGTGCTGCCTGACCTAATGTCTAAGGTCAGGGGAGAGGGAAAGGAAGAGGGAGATTGCGTTTGCGTGACAGCAACACCGCCAACACCAACAGCATCAACATCAACATCAACAGCAACAAGCGGTCCTGCTCTAGGCCCAAATTGGATCGAATTGTTCGGAGGAACCTACAGCAACAACAACAACTACAACAGCGTAATCAAGATGAGAATACCGACGTGCCCATGCCACTCGGGGACGGAAAAAGGAATATTCCTCCCAGGTTCAGAGAAAAACGGCGCTCAGAATGAAAAGTTGAAAATGGGCAAACCCCAAAATTTTACTATTCTACACGAAACTGCCATCGTCACTGCAGCTGAGACTGAGGAGGGACAGCAACTAAATTTGGAACTCAACAACGGGACTATTTTGGCTGACAAAGTTATTGTTGCGTGCGGTGTTTCCTCTATCCAAAATCTTGACAAATTGCTGCGCGAGGGCTCGGAGATTTTGAGATCAGAGAACGGAATAGTTGTAAACAACAGGCTAGAAGCGTTGGGGGGGGATTCTCAGGGGAGTGTGTTTGCGATTGGCGACTGTTGCGACGCTTCGGTTTTCGCCAGAGAGAACGAGCTTTTTCACCAAATAAATTTGTGGACACAGAGTTATTTGGCGGGCGTACTAGGCGCTAGAATGATGATCGGGGAGTCGTTTGCCGAGGAGAAGGGGGGGCAGATGGCGTGTGGTTTCGAGTGTTTCTCGCACAGGACACGACTTCTCGGAAAGAAGGTCGTTCTGATGGGAAATTTCAATGGTCAGGGAATGATGGGGATGGAGAAGGAGAATTTCACCAGCTTTGTTGTCGATTTAGGGGGGAGGGGATTGCTTGAGGGAGGGGGGGACAATTTTTTAAAACCGGACTTGGGAGAAGAGGAGGTGGAGGTGGAGGGGAGTGGGAAGAGGGAAACTTCAATCGTTGGGCTCGACGAAAATGAAGGCGTCAAAATTGAAGTTAGAGTTGGAAACGAAGAATATGTGAAGGTGATAACAAAACGAGGAAGAGTAGTAGGAGCAATGCTCGTAGGAGAGACTGATCTCGAGGAGACGCTAGAGAATCTGATGCTGAGCAAAATCTTTGTAGGCAACCTTGGCTTCGATTTGCTTGATAGCTCTATAGATTTAGAAGATTTTTTTGATTAAACCTGAGTTTTTTATTTGGAAAAAGGAGTGGGTTTCAAGTGAACAAACATTGCCAAATCCGGCGCTCGACTGGCGGATCTGAGGGATTCTGTTGAGCAAAGAATAGGAAAGGCAAAAGGAAGACGTGTTCGAAGGATTTGATTTAGCTTCTGGATTCGGCATAGGGAGGCTGGAGGGGAGAGAGGAGAGGGAATAATATGGAGAGGGGGAAATTTAATGAAGAAAAACGTGAGGGATAAATTTACATTTTCGAAAAACTTTACTTTTGGCAAAGTTTCACAAGCGAGGTGCAAGCAATTTTCAAATCACGCATATTGCCACCTTTGACCATCCGTCGGACCTAATATGGCCACCAATGAGCACCACGAGTGGCTTAAGAAGCGTGATTGGCCCGCGGTAGAAGGAGCCATATATGACCAAGATCGGGACTTAGATTTGCTCAGGAGAAAGTACAAGGAGAGAGATGAGCATGGACGACTGCCACATCATTGGATGGCAGCGAAAGCTCAGACACACATACATGCTCTTGCCATGGTGGGCGTGCAGTCGATTTGCTTCAATCTACAGGCCCTCACCACACGAGACAATAAAGGCGAAACTCCCATCGACATTGCCCGTAGGAGTGGAGCCTGTGCTGAGATCATCGGCTTGCTCTCCCTCACTCCCGAGGAAGCTCGTTCGTTGGATGGTAAGGGGATGCGCCGCTTGTACGCACCAGTGGATTATTGGAGGAATGAGATGGCGAAGTGGATCAACTCACGATCGTGGGCAGACTGCCACAAGTTCATCGATGAACACGATGACGAGTTGGTGCGTGAAGTGCTCAAATACATCAATTCTCAACTTCTTCGAACGGTTTCTATGAATAGCCAGGCATACAGCGACTCCCTCGTGTTTCTTGCTCTTCGAATGATCCATCGGAACCCACTTTCCCTAACCGATAAGAACTTCCAGGGCCACACAACCCTCGAATTTGCCGAGTCTACCCAATTCAATGCGTGCCGAGAGATAGTCAAGGTCTTCAGCCTCACCCCCAAGTACATCTCCTCCACCCCCTTCCCCACCCTCCTCCGACAACACCTCCCCAAACAGTTTGTCGACGAGGAGGTCTTCGGCGTCTATAACACCGCTTGCACGTTCATCAAGCACATGAAGTACGACAAGGCTGAGCTGGTTGAGGTGGAGGACGTGCTGAAGAAGCCGACCCACAAGTGCGACGTCTGTAAGACCGCCACTACGAAAGCTTGCGCACGGTGCAAAACCAGCTACTTCTGCTCCGCCGAGTGCCAGAAGTCGGCGTGGAAGAAGCACAAGAAGACGTGCAAAGCGCCGACGAGGGAGGCGGCGAATGAGGCAGAATTACGGGTATTGCATGAGGGCATGCTGCTACTGAACCGGTGCATCCAGGAGCCTGGAGCTGGAGACGGACCCACAAGTGTGGTATTAGATTTCTTGAGAGACTGCGGAGTGCCGAAAATAAAAGGACTAAGAGAAGAAGAAGGAATGTAAGAGAAAATAGCTTGTTAATAAAAGGAGCAATTTTTAGCGGACACTAAGGTTGTTACCCATTTTTGGAGCTGGAGACGGACCCACAAGTGTTGTATTAGATTTCTTGAGAGACTGCGGAGTGCCGAAAATAAAATGACTCAAAGAGAAGAAGAAGGAATGGAAGAGAAAAAAGCTTGTTAAATTTTAAGGAGTAAATTTTAGCGGACACACAGAGCTGAGTGCGCAGAAGTACGCGAAGGGGTGGTGTGGTGTAGGAGGTAGAGGCGAAGGTGGAAGCGTGAGTGTTGATTTTGCGTGTTCGTGTAGTTTTTTGTGTTGCGTTTGCGTTTGCGCGGTTGAATTTGCGCGTGTTGCGATTGCGCGTGTTGCGTTGCGATTGCGCGTGTTGCGTTTGCGCGTGTTCCGTTTGCGCGAGTTGCGTTTGCGCGCGTTGCGTTTGCGCATGTTGCGTTTGCGTGTGTTGAGTTTGCGCGTGATGCGTTTGCGCGTGTTGCGTTTGCGCGTTTTGCGTTTGCGCGAGGAGTGAGTGGAGTGAGTGGAGTGAGTGGAGTAAGTGGAGTATGCGGAGTAAGTGGAGTGAGTGGAGTGAGTGAAGTGAGTGGAGTGAGTGGAGTGAGTGGAGTAAGTAGAGTGAGTGGAGTGAGTGGAGTGGAGTGAGTGGAGTGGATGAGTGGAGTGAGTGGCGTTAGTGGAGTGAGTGGATTGAGTGGCGTTAGTGGAGTGAGTGGATTGAGTGGAGTGGAGTG
>BRYC01000445.1:21944-73631 GCA_030267985.1 Parmales sp. scaly parma | reverse complement strand
CACCGAGACCTAGGGAAATTATATATATGAAGTAAATATGGGGGTTGGATAGGGTTGGGTTGGGTTGGGTTGGGTTGGGTTGGGTTGGGTTGGGTTGGGTTGGGTTGGGTTGGGAAGAGGGGGGGGTTAAATTATGGATTAGAATTATGTTATAGATGAGAACAGATGAAGAAATAATTAACAAGAAATAATCTCACTCACCTCCATGTCCCTAAAAAAAACCTTCAGCAGCACAATCCTGTACAGCTGGGGAATCCGACTGACGAGATACGCGTACCCGAGCCACTCCTCCCTTTTCGTCCCGCCAAACACCCCCAGAGCCTCCAGGCAGTACAGAATGTAGAACGGGAAGAGGGCGGACATGTCCAACAAGAAGGATGAGCCCAGGGACCTGTCGAAGACGTGATTCGTGCGGCAGTACTTGGCTATTAGGTGGGAGGAGGTTATGTCCTTGCCGGTCAGTTCGTCGCGGCGGGCGACTATGAATTCCGAGAGCATGTCTAGGAGGTAGATTATGTCGAGCTTGGTTTTTTATTTTTATTTTTTGTTTTTGTTAGTAAGAGACAAGTTAAGTGAAGGACAAAAAGAAAACTCACCAACATCCCAGTCTTCGTCTCGGTGAAGTCCCCAAACACCGCGTCGAACGGCAGCGCCCACATGGTGTACAAGTGGGCCAGAACGAGCAGCTGCCGCTTAATGATCCTAACGATCCCCGAGCTGGTGCGGAAAATGTTTGGGATTCTCAGCCCGAGGCGGGCTGCCAGCTTGTTGACAATGCCCGCGGACTGGTTCCGGGAGGCGGAGGCGGAGGCGGAGCGGGTGTTCATCGCCGCGCCGGTCTCGTCGAAGTTTATCAGGCTAACGGTCAGGTCGAAGTTCACCCTGTTTAGGTTTTTCTTCTTTGTGTTGGGGGAGAGGAGGATGGACCGTTTCGAGGAGGTAAATTTGGAGAGGCTGGGGGTAGCTAGTCCGAGCTTGCCCATCAGCGAGTTGCGCCGAGGACCAGCTGCGGCGGGAAGGTTTTTGGGGGAGGTGGAGTCAACAGCTGGAGACATGGACTTGACTGACCCCAACCTTTTCAGAGCCGACATCGCCATGTTTACTGCTTTCTTGCGGATTTTTTTATTTTGTAGTAGTGGATCTTTGTAGAGGTTAGGGGTTAGGTTAGGTACTAAACATTAGAGCTTGAAAATACAGGGCGTTTCACAAAAATGCAAGCACCTTTTTGCAAATTTTTATTTTTATCATGTTGTTTTTATGTTTTTTGTAATCTACCACCTCATCACCACCACCTCATCACATAAACCCCTCCAACCTTTTTTACCTCCACAACACTCTTATGATCGTGAAAAGTATCTTTATACCACATTATTCTTTTTTTACCTATTTTAACTTTCTTCAAATACAAATGGTAGGCAAAGGCAAAAAGGGAACATTTTAAGAGATTACACAAGCCTGCGATTTCCGACGCTCTACCGATGCGGTTAGTGGCCTCCCGTTTGCTAGTTCAAATTTCAAAAATTCTGTGCATTCGTTCTCGAAAGCTTTTTTGGCCGTGAAACTGAACTTCCCGTACTGCCTGTTGTCCGAGGCGTCGTCCAAATCAACCTTTCGCACCTCGCTTTCGTTTTTAAATTTTCCGATTGTGTCCTGGTCCGCCGCGTTTACCGAATCATCGGGCAAGAATGGCGGTTTGTATGACTCGTTCACGACGCTGATGATGAGATGATATGATATTATTGTTAGTCGCGATTGCAGTTGATTTTGTTTGATTTGACTTTGACTCACCTTTCCCAGTCAAACCCATCAAAAAATGCGTGGTTCTTGACGTATTCCACTACGTCCACCCCCCCCCCTCCCCTTTTCTTCGGATCTCTTTCTAGCAAGTTCTTGCACAAGTCAATAGCGCTCTCGCTCATGATTTCCTCCACATTAATTTTGAACGGCCACTCCATTTCCTTTGTCGCCGCATTGCACGCCAACAGCTGGTCGTTGATTCCCTTCTTGATTCCAAACTTCAGCGCGTGCTTGCTCCGGAAAGGGCAGGTCCCGCTGAACCACTCCATTATGCAGCAGCCCAAAGCCCAAGCGTCAACGTTCTTGGCGTAGGGCTGGTTGCTCACCACCTCTGGTGCCCAGTACCCGGGCGTTCCCGCAACGCCCCGCAGCCCCTTCTCGTACCTGCATGCCAGTCCCAAATCGCTAATGCTGCACCTGCCGTCGAAGTCCAGCAGCAGATTCTCACTTTTTAAATCCCGATACACCCACCCGCAGTCATGGATCGCCTTGAGCCCCTCGCACACCCGAGCGGTGTAGTACTGGATGTCCTCGACGGCGAACTTCTTCCGGCGCTGGATGTGGTAGTTCAAGTCTCCCCCGGCCTTCACGTCCATGATCAAAAACAGCTCGAAGTCATTTGTGAAAGAATACTTCAAATCCAGCACGAACCGCGATTTGCATATGCTCATCAGCTCTTTTTCTAGGATACACATTTTCTCCCCCTTGTTCAGCTTCACTCGTCGTTTGTCCATTGTTTTCATCGCGTACATCTTCCCTGTTCGTGTGAATCTGTGAATTTAGGGGGAGGGGGGGGGAGGGGGGTGGTGTGTGTGGGGGAGAGGAAAGGTGTTGGTATTTTGTGCTGCTGTTCTCATCTGCACCCAAACAAAAAATGCATGAATGCATGCCGCTTAGCCCTTTTCACTCACCGACATCCATTCACCAAACCGAACCCACCCCTTCCCAAAACACGAAAAATCTCAAAGTCATTCTCGTCAATCGTGTGCTTGTCGAACCAAACCTCCATCTTCACATACTTGGCGTAGTGGAACGAATTCTTGAATTTTGGGAATGCATCAGACTGCGAGAGTTTAGTTTAGTTAAGGAGTAAAGTAAGAGTAGTAAAGGAGTCTCACTCTCTCACTCTCAAAATCACGCATTCAAATCACTCACCTTCACCTTGGCCATGACTAGCCTCTCAAGCGGCTCAAAAATTGTGTCCGGAAGGGATTTGGCACCCACGGCCAATTCGACCTTTGCCTTTACCTCCAAGAAGACGGCAGAGCTGCAATCAAATTGCATTGGGTTTGAGTGAGTTGCATTGAATAAATTCTTGATCGACCCTGCATCGCCAGGTTCCACGTCGAACCTAATGCCAGCCGTGCCGTTTTCGGTGATTGGGTTGGCTAACGGTGGCCTGGGAGCTCCAGCTAAAAACAGAGTGTTTAGCATTGTGGACACCATCTGCTCACGCTTTGTATAACCAGGTACCGTCTTCATTCTCGAGCACTCCTCCAAAAAAAGTAGCAGGACGTAGTTATTGTCGTTGTCTCCAGCGCAGGTTTCTCTGGTCCACCTGGATATTAGATAGGAGCCTATTTCGGATTTCATGACCTTTTCGAACTTCTCCACCGTTGGGTTGGCAGACAAAAAACTTAAAACTTGGTCCTTCTCAGGCAGTATCCACTGACATGTGGGCTTTAACACTTTCAAAGAGTCCTGGTAGTTTTCGTTTTCCCCCCTTTCCAACAGGTCATCCATGGGTGTTGTGATTCAAGTTGATTTTGTTTATTGGTTCAGCTGGGTGTATATCTTTAAAAAAACCTTGGTATTGAGATGTGTAAGTGGGAGAGTTGGTTCGTATATTGTTTGGGACGTAAAGCGAACTCTGTGCCATATATATTTGCAGATATTAGAGACACACTTTTTTTTTAAGTTCAATTTTCAATAGCCGACAGAACCGGCTGGAAAAAAAAATCAATTTATCTGAAGTGCAACAGTGAAGACCCCCATTCACGGATTAATAACATGGCTAAGAAAGCCAAAGCCAAGAAGTCACAGAAATCAGAAGAGAAATCTGAGGTGAGAGCAAGTTCGTTGGCTCGTCAACTCCAAACCTGGCTAACAAAAAGTTTCGAAGACTGTTGAGTTCATCCCACAACCAGTGGTTGATCGTGACCCTGAGAAGTGGGTGACTTTGGAAATGAATCTCATGAACTGGGCTTTTCTCAACTTCACCGAAAGCTACCGGGTAAAAACACACCTCTTCTCTATACGTAGGATTTTGGAAGAGAAGCATGGCCGAATGATGGACCTCAAAATTTGCCTGAATTCTTTTGCAGAGAACAATGAGATGGCAGACGAGATGCTAACGCTGGAAGATTACTTTGACAATGCGACTCCCAAAATTGAGGGCAAGAGCAAGAACGAGGAGAAACCGACGATAGTGAGGATTTTTTATGACTTTCGTCCACACGATGCTGACGAGCCAAACGCAATTTTGCTTAACTGGACGTGTTGACGAACTGGAATTGGAATTGTACTTAAAGGAGGAAGATGAAGATAGAGATAAAAGTAGATGCTACCTAACACCTTCACGCGAAGGATTTAGAATTTTTCCATTAAAAGGGCCAGTCCTCTGGTGGAGTTGGTGGTGGCGTTTTTTGAACTTGAACAGGGGCTTCGGGTTCAACGTTCTGATTGTTCCTATTGCTTTTGTCGCCTGCATACACATCATCGATGTCGCATTTAAAATCGTTATTGATGATTCTCTGACTGTTGTCTTCACTAAAAGGATTGACCGGCTCACTGGCTGGTTTGCTGTTGTTGCTGTTGAAAATTTTGGTATTATTGAAGCTATTGGAGTTCCCCCCCGGCCCGACGGAAGGTGGGCTGAAAATTTTATGCCCGAATTTTTCGTTTATTTTTCGTTCGTTTGTGCTACTGTCATTGGTATTGGTATCGCTATTGCTATTGCTATTGCTATCGCTATTGCTATTGCTATTGCTATTGCTATTGCTATTGCCTCCACTTTCACTATTACTATTACTATTGCCACCACGATTGCCTACCCCCCCCACCATGCCACCCGCACGGCACTTTATGTCGTTCTCGGCGTAAACTTGGCACCGCTTCAACGCATCGTAAAGGGGTTGAGCCGCCCTCGGCCGCTCAATTTCGCCAGAGAGAATTTCAAACGGGTCAGTCTCGCCCCCGTAGAACTTTTCGTTGACGTCATGCCGCGTCGCAATCACCTTCCCGTCCAAGCTCACTCCCGCGTACAACCCCTTCGTGAAGCTGTACGTGTAGATGCCGGCCACCGACGTCGTGAGGGTTTCGTCAACGGTCGCTCCTATGCTGCCCTCGATGCTGCGCCCCACCGGGCCAACAGCGAGAGAAATGTCGCCACCAAGGTTGATTGAACCCGTGGGTGTTCCGAGCAGCTCCACGGCTCGGTCAGTCATGAGGAGAAAAACGTGGTCAACCAGCTGGGCGCCAATGAGCGGACCAATGCTGAAGCCAAACATACCAATCGCGGAGGGGGCGGACCACCCGTAGCCTGGAGAGGACTTGGACTTGGACTTGGACTTGGACTCGGACTCGGGTTCCTCAGTCCTGACAACAACTAAACCCGTCCCAAACTCTCCGCCCACCCAACAGCCTGCCTTGGCCACCGTCATGACCGCAATTCCCTTCGCCTTCGTTAGTAGCGCAGCCGGAATTCTCACACCGTCAATATCGCTCAGGGTCACGTTTCCCGACGCGCAGGAATCGGTTATGCAGTCGTTGAGCATTTTTGCGTTTGTGGAGGACATTTGATTCGAAGGATCGGTGTTGTAGGAGTTGTTGGAGTTGTAGGAGTTGTCTATTGCCGAGAGGCGCCTCGTGCTGGGAAGGAAATTGTTCAATGTGTAGGACGCCTGCGCCGAGCGAAGCGAAGAAGGTGCAAGATTGGGAGCATTTAAATGAATTTTAATGAAGGACAACAGAGCGAAACGATAGAAGTGAGCCAAATGAAGTGAGCCAAATGAAGTGAGCCAAATGAAGTGAGCCAAATGAATACGAATTGAGTGGAATATTGAATAGTGTTAGTTTGGTAACCGGCCATTAAACTTTAAATATTAAACCCTCGCTTCGCTCACCTTGCGAATCTCGTGCCCCAGGGTGAAGGCAAGCGGGGAGTTGAAGAACCTGCGGGTAGCGGAGGGGTCAATCACGTTGAACTTCTGAGCGTTGGCAAGGGACTTCTTTAACGATGCTTGGAGGGGGGCGAGGCGAGCGAAACACGGGTCGCAAACGCGCTGGGGGGACCGGGAAATGGTGGTGGGGGTGGGGGAGGGGGTGGGGGAGGGGGTGGGGGAGGGGGTGGGGGTGGGGAGTTGGGTGGCTTCACCATCACCGTAATCGTCAATGGTGAAATTATTGTCATTGTCATTGTCGTTGTCATTGTCGTTGTCATTGTCATTGCCATTGCCATTGTCATTGCCATTGCCATTGTTGTTGTCGTTGTCATTGTTGGAAGCATTGTTGGAAGCATTCAACTTGGCAAAAGAAAGAGTAGGAGAAATAAGACACGACTTCGAGGAACAGGTGTGACAGAAAACGACGCCACAGAATCGGCAGTGATGTCTACGTATGAAGAAATTGAACTGGACGAGACAACGACTGCAAGATGTTTTGAAGACCTCCAATGGTGGAGGTGGTGGAGCGACAAAAAGTTTGCTGGAGTTGCCTTTGTTGGTGTTGGTCGGTAATTCAACTATTGTGGGAGTGAGGGTAATTTGGGAGGGTGTGGGGGGTGTGAGGGGAATGGAAGGTTGGAGGGATGAGAGCATTATTGGGTCTGGGTCTTCTTCTATTTGCTTTATTTGGGTTATGAGAACGTCTTCTAGTTCTTCAACATCCATCACATCCGAATCGAATAGTGGTGCACGAGGCTCGCGGCCCTCGAAGGTGGGACTGAGTAGCTCATCCATTATACTATAATTATTAGTGAATTTGAAAAATAAATTCAAATATCTTTGTGCAAGCGATTGGTCCTCGAAACAATACGCCTCAATAGAAATAGAATCACAAGCAATAAGACGATGTTAGCTGCTGCTACAAAACGAAATCCATTCGACTCCATCATAAATATGACAAATTGTCCTTCAGCAGGTCCACCAAAGTCATCTCCCCCACAGCTTCAGCCCCAGCTCCAGCCCCAGCTCCAGCCCCAGCTCCAGCCCCAGCTCCAGCCCCAGCTCCAGCCCCAGCTCCAGCCCCAGCTCCAGCCCCAGCACACGATTGAATCCCTCCTCCAGCGAATTGCCTCACTTGAGGCCGAGAATGTCAATCTTCGAACCCAAATCTCCCAACCACCACAACAACAACAACACCAACAGCAACAGCAACAGCAAGTCTGTCCCAAATCTGTGCTTCGCAGAAAGCGGACGACATCAAATGACTCCGACACCTCTTCCCACTCGCCACGAGTAAATTTTGATCCCAATCCGATCCACCCTTTCCAAACCACCCCCCCCACCCATCAACACCATCAGCAAACTCCTGCTTCCCGAAGGTCGTCAATGATGTCTGCGAGGTACTCACTGAATGGATCTTCCCGTTTTTCGCTAAGCCCGAAGGCGAACCTGGACATGGAGGTGTATGCGAGTCCGCCAAATGCGGTTTTGAGGAATGACAGTGTGGCTGTCCCTTCTCATTCTCATCCTCATCCTCATCCTCCTGCGAAGATATTGAGTTCGGTGAGTTGCGATCATTTGTGTCGGTGGTTCTACGAGTTTGGGTACGTGCCAGGGTCATCATACATTTCCAGCGCCATTCCAATCGAAGAGATTTCGACACTTTACACTGCCACAACCACCACCACTCCCATGATGCCCCCATCGTCGGTAATGCCATTTTGTTTCCCTTCTGGCTCTCTCAACCTGATTCTCGTTCCTCCGGGCGGTTCAATCTCAATATCGCCACGAAGCCACGTGTTGAGCTTCACGGACGAGAGCGGCGCGGAGGCTGTGGCAATCTGCTACGTCGTGTATCGAAGAGTAGAAGGAATAGATCTAGATTCAGCACCAGGCGCAATCGTAGCCCAACGAAGAACATCTTGGTATAGAAGCTTGATTCGAATTTGGATTTTGAAGCACGCCGAAAATTGGAAATTGGCCAACGCACAAAAACTCTCCCACCAAACAGACACCAACACCACCCCCGAAAATATACCGAAGACACCATCGTGGAACATCTTCTCCACCGTAAAGAAGACCCGCCCGCAACAGCAGCCCAACACGCCAATGACGGCGTTCCACACCCCGATGAAGACGCCGTACAAAACGCCCGTTCGCGTTCGGACGGCGTACAAGACACCCCACAAGACGCCCGCGAAGACGCCGGCGGAGCTTCACACGCTCTCGCGTGCGTTCACCAAGCGGATGGACAAGCAGGTCAGCGAATTAAGCCGAAAACGAGGAAGAGAGGCGTTCAGCAACATGAAGGGCGGGGGCGTTGTCTGGGGGGAGAGGGTGTACGTGTGCGTGGGTTTAAAAAATGGTATTGACAGGGCTGGGGAAGTGTGTGGGGTTTTAGAAGGCGTGTTTGGGCAGCAGCAGCAGCAGGAGCAAGAAAATCGGAGAAACTTTGATGAAATTTTCATGAGCGGAAATTGGAATGGCAATACCCAAACCCATGCCCATACCCCCTCCCACCTCACACCCTCCTCCGCCATATCACACCTCCTTACCCTCCTCGGCCCGACAAACCTCCTCCACACCCTCCACCTCCTAATGCTCGAGCGATCAATCCTCCTGACCTCTGAGTCCCCAAATTTGGCCTCAAATTGCTCGTTCGCCCTCCGTGCCCTCCTCTCCCCCTACACCTGGCAGGGAACGTTCATCCCGCTCCTACCCGCAAGCATGGTTGATTTTCTGTCCTCGCCAGTTCCGTTCATCTGCGGAATGGCAATGACGAAAGCTTATTCACACCAAATCCAAAACTCAACCACTTTCATTGACGCGCACCAAAATAACGGAATGTCGGTTATTGATCTCGACGGGGGGGGTGGGGGGGGCTTGAACATCACTGGCGAGAGCGGCGTGGAGGCAATGCTTCCTCTGATGAGCGGCAGCGGCAGCGGCGGGGGGGACCAAACCTTCGAATTGCTGGCTTGCCTGTGCAAGAGGTTAGAAATTGTGACTGCTAAGGTGTCCATTGACCGGGCCCGCGAGGTTCTCTCCTCCCACCTAACGAAACTTGGCGGATCCATCGCATCTTCAGCGTTGGCCTGGCAGAAATACGGCATGATGAACCAAGAAACCTCTCAGTTCGAGTTCTACCCGAATTGGTATCTAGAGCCTCGGCAGCACGAATTGAAGTTCATGGAGAGCTTGGTCCACACGCAGCTCTTCGTGGGGTTTGTTGATGAGCAAAGGAAAAGGGATTTGGAGATGTTTAGGGGGGTGAATGTAGAAGAGGAGAAGGCGAAGGAGATGATTGGGAGGTGGCTTTTAACAACTTTTAACAATAATTAAGGAGGTTAAGTTATTTTTATTAAAATTTAATTACGTATGCCGAAGGAGGAAATTGCCCATGCTACCGAAGATCACCAACTTTAACTCCGCCTGTAGAACATCAAGGACATCAAAAAGGGTCTGGTCCAGTCCAAAAACTTTGAAGTCGCCATCTGAAAATATTATTGACCACTCGCTCGACGGTCCCAAGCTAACGCTGCTAATTGTTACGTCCGGTTGGAGCGCTTTGAAGAGCTTCACGTCTTCCAGACTTTCAACATCACATCCGTCTTTTTGCTTCTTGTACAAATGTTTCGTTTCTCTGAACTTCGAGTTGATTTGAATTTCAAGTTCCAGCGGAATGTCGCAATAGCTGTAGTTGTGCTGACGCATGATGAAGTAGGAACTTCTAGTCTCCCCGAAAGACACTGCAGTAATCGGGTTCGGAGAGGAGGAGCTGATTTCGGCAATGTCGGACTTGAAATTATCGTCAAGCTCTCCACCAAAGGAATAGGTTTTGTCAAAGTGAATTGCAAAGAAGCGGCCGAACGATCCCATGGAAAAGTACTTCGTTTTGTTTTCCTGAAGTACCTGGTGAATCTCCTGGGGCAAACCGTCTGTTGCTTCATAGTCCCCGTTCTCAAACGTCATTACTGTGGCTGAGTGTATGGATGCTATTGAAATGACTTCTGGATTGAACATGTTTGACACTTCGGAAGTGCGTTGAATGAACTTGCAGTGAAGGTTTTCCCCGCGCTTGAGGCGCAGGGATTGCTTAAAGTTCACGTCTATTATACTTTCCGCTTCGTATTTCTTTATTTCAATTTTCTCTTGGGCCGTCTGTCGTTGGTTTGCATAATGTTCGAGACGCGCAGTTACATTTGCTCGCTCCATGTTGATCCGATACATTTCGTCATCTAATGCTTTTCGCTGATTTGACAATGCTTGCTCTTCTGTTTCGTAAGTGTTATTGGTGTGATTAATTTTGTGGTGGCCGGCTCCAATTTTTGGGAGATGGGGATAAGACGTTGCCTTCCCAGGATTCTCGAGGATTGCTTTTAGCTCCTCTTGGGATCTAAAATCCAAGAAAATCTCCGTCTTGCCCATTCGGGTGTGGTTTAGGATTACCCCGACTGTTCCAGTTGAATAGTACACGTTTGCCAACACACCTTCCGCAGTTGTAGGGGGAATTGCAAAAGAAAAAATCTTCTTCTCAATGTTGTGAGAGATCTCGGTGGAGTTGGCGGAACGTGCGGCTTCTCGAATTTGATGGTTTGTTGGTAAGAGGAAGTTTGACATGTGAAGAGCAGATGAATTCTTCTCGGTGGTGTGGGTTTTGAACTTTGATTATTTGTTAAAATTGCGATGAATGATCTTTAAAAAAGTTGCTGGGGGAGGGGGGAAACGGAGGTACGTTAAATTGCATCACATGACAAGTGTGAAGAAAATAAGAAATTCTAATTTTCATAATATATGATAATGATTTCATACAACAACTTCAACTTGATACTTTGATCACTTGATTCAAGAATCAAATTGAATGTTTAATAGAACATAAAACAAACTGCAGCCTATGAATCCCCACCCCCACACAGACCCTGGTCCGAAAATTCGAAAATCATTCCTACCAACACCACTTCCCAAGCCAAATTCAAACACATCATCATTGTTTTCGCGACAGGCTATATTAGGGAGGCGGAAAACTTCAACCAAGGTGGCCACAAGGCGGCGGACCTTTGATTCCGCCTCGACCTCGTCGTCCTCCTCTTCTTCAACATCAACATATGCCCCTGAAATAAACTCAGTCAAGGAGCGAACATCCTCAGTGGAAGCAGGCAGGGTTTCTTCTTCCAGCACCGGGTCTGGAAACCGGCAATCCTTCAACGATAATAACTCATTCCAGAACCTTCAAATTGCCACAAGCAGCAGCAACAGCAGCAGCAGCGAGGTGAAGCAAAATGGCAAATCTCCCCAGCACAACCGACGCCCTTCTTTTGTTTCTGATGCTCTGAGGAAATTATCGGGTGTCTCCCACAAGCTATTCAGCACCCATCACGAAACAGCCGCCCCGAAAGCTGCAGCCCTCCCTCTTCCCGTTCCCCTTCCCGCCTCTTCACCTCAAAAACACTATCTTGAGCAGGTCATAAACAAGTCTTCTCCTCCTCCAAAGACAGCAGCTGCCGCGGTTGTCTCCATCTCGGCAACCCAGCCTCTCACAATCCTCACAACTCCCGAGCAGCAGAAGAAGAAGAAGACGAAGATGAAAACGGTCGTTGTTGAGTACAATTCGTTCAGCATGACTGGTGCGTATCACGAAAACGAGGACACGTGTTTCAGCACACTAGACATCTCGAAATCAGCTTCAGCCTCAAAAGAAACTTTAATAAAACAGTCGGAGTCGTTCACATCGTTGTTTGGGGTGTTCGACGGGCATGGGGGCGATGCATGTTCGAAATGGTGCTCTGAGAATTTGGAGAAGATCTTCAAAAAGTCAATTTACCGTCACGACTCCACTTCTGATTTGCTCTCTTCCATGAAGATGGCCCTGACCGAAGCAACTCTAACTGCGGAATGCGATTTCTGCAGGTGAGCGAGCGAAGCGAGCGAGCCTTGGGGTATTGAGAAAAGTGCGGTTATAAATATTTGAAATTTTCATCGCTGGGAGTGAAGACGAGAATACGAGCCACTACTAACACGCACCTTCTTCGCTCGGCGCAGAATGGCCACCCAAATTCGCGACGACAGCGGCGCATGCAGCCTGCTTGTTGCGCTTCGGAGTCATAGCTTTGCGGTGGCGTCGGCAGGAGACTGTCAAGGGGTTTTGGTTTATGAAAACGGGACTAGGTACAAGGAACTAACGACGCCGCACCGGGCGGGCGACAGGTTGGAGAAGCAGCGCATATACGCTGCTGGTGGATTCGTGAAACGCGGGAGGGTGATGGGAGTTTTGGAACCAAGCAGGACAATAGGAGGTGAGCGAGCGAAGCGAGCGAGCCTTTGGGAAGACGAGAATACTCGCGATGAAGTGCTCGAAATTGCTACAGACGGCTACATCCACTACTAGTTAACCCACCTAAACCGTTTGGCTCGCTCGTTTTGCTCTTGCTTCATTAAAAATGCGCCTCGCTTCGCTCGGCGCAGATCTGGATGTAAAAAGAATGTGCGATAAAGCAGTTATTTCTGAGCCTTTTGTCGACGGTTTCGATTACGGGGAACTTTTGACAAAAACTGGGGAGGTCATTATTCCCGCGTACATTGTGCTGGCGTCGGACGGAGTGTTCGACGTGATGGACGCGAAGAGTATTGCGAAATGCGTAACAAGAGTGCTCCGGCGCGAAAAAAGGAGCAAGAGGTCTGCAGAAATTTTGTGTAGGGAAGCGAAAAAAAGTGGCAGTGACGATGATATCACAGCGATTTGCATTATGCTAGAGTAAATCAAATAAAATAAGAGTGGAATTGTTTATGTAGAGACGAGATTACGCAGCTTGCGCTAGGAGATTGTTCACGCACAGCTCAAGATTCCCGCCGTTTTGCAGCAAATGATCTATGATAATTTGTCGATTCATTTGCGGGAAGATCGCCGAGACGTGCTGAATTTGAGAGATCATGTTCTCGTTGTTGTGCTGTTGCTGTTGCTGTTGCTGTTGCTGTGGTTGATGTTGCTGTGGTTGATGTTGATGCTGGTCAAGCCCAACCTCTTCTTCCATAGGTGCGGCGTTGTAGCACATTGGAAGTAACGAAATAAACGCTCGCATGATTTTCGTGCTGTACTTCGCCTCGAAAGCTTCTGATCTGTCCCTCAACAGCTGCCGTAGCTCCTCTGTCTGGTCCTCGTTCGTGCGAGGCAAACCGACGACGACGCGCCTTTGGATGTCGAAAGAGAAATTTGGGAGGGGGAGGAAAGAATTTGCACTTGTCACTCGGAATAGCACCGAGTGTTCTAGCCGACTGACGATCTCGGGATTTTGGTTGTTGTTGTTGGAGTTGGGGTTGGGGTGGATGATAATGTTGGGATTGCTGTTGCTGTTGCTGTTGCTGTTGCTGTTGCTGTTGCTGTTGTTGCCCCCTCCAACTACAGCACTTCTGCAAAGCGGACATTTCGCAGAATCCAAACCTCCAGCCCGCTCCACTACCTCCCGCAAACAATTTTCATGGAAGACGTGGTCGCAATTGACCAACTTCTTGACGTTGACCCCCTTCGAGTTCTGCAACGCCTTCAAGCAGATGCTGCAACTTTCAACAGAACCCGCCAAATCCTCCGCAGGGACATTGGGGAAGAAGCTGCTCATCTTCATCTTCATGCTCCTGAGGCTACTGAAGCAGGTAATCTTCTTGGACAAATCTGCAACGGCATGGCGCAGCACCAGCAACAGAATGGCGTCCCAATATCCTCCCTCAAGCTTCCACACGCTAATAACCAACGCAATACGGGCAAGACCGGAGCCGACCGTCAACAAGAACTTCAGATTCGTGTGAATTTCTTTCAACTCTTTCAAACGATCTTCGACTTTTTCGAGTTGGGCGTCAACCTCGTCGTTGTTGTCGGCGGTGCGCTGCGAATCGTGTTTTTTCGCTTGCGATGCTGCGAAGAGGAGATCTTGAATATCGAGCTTCAATCTGCGACGAGAGAGTTTTGGGAATGCTGTTAGAATTGCTGCCACAACCCCAGCTCAGCTCAGCTCAGCTCAGCTCAGCTCAGCTCTGTCACTCACAATCTAGCTTGGCAACCGTCAAAAAACAATTTCACAGATTCCGAGAGAAGCAAAACCTGCACCGATCGGGTTAGTTTAGTTAGTGTACTGAATGCCTCAGCGCAGTCGCTCGCTCACCTCAATGAAAAATTCCTTTGGGTTGGTCCGGTCAGTCCACCAGATAGGTCGCCAGAAGAAGTAGCATGCCATTGGCAGGCAGGTCTGACAGGCAAGGAATTCATCAGGGATTTTGGATTCAATTTCGTTGATTCTTCCGAATTCCATCTGCTTGTACGTCAAGACGTTGATGGACGTCAAGCACCCAATTGCACAAGAAAAAATGTAATACCTGACCATGTCCATCGTGTGGCCATGAGGGGCTATACACAACACAGTCAAAAATTTAAAGAGCAAAAAGTTCACCATCCTCGTTTGAAGGTGCATCTTATCGTTCTGGGTGAGGGGGTTCAAGTAGGTAAGAGCCACACAGTGGACAACGTGGAAGCAAACCGGAACAAGACAGAGGTACATTGAACGGAATATATTGTGCGCGGACCAGAATGAAACAATCAATTTGATCAGACACTGAAAGGTTGAGAGTGTTGGGGCGTTCGAGTCGTTGTTGTTGATGGTGGTGCTGCTGCTGCTGCTACTGTTGTTGGCATCCAACACAACATCGGTGATATCTACCTCGTAAAATTCCTCACGAAGGACCTGCTTCACTAGACAAAAAAACAGAATTAGCCACATCCCACAGTGGTAGAATCGAAGATGCTTCTGTCTGAACAGGTTGGGGTGGGCAAGGTCTTCGTTGGGGCTGTGGCCTCCACGGCGAAGGACCTCGGGGTCGTAATCATCGGCCAAAGTTGGGGTTGGAGTTGGAACAGACTGGTTGGAGGCTGATATCTGGGTTTGATCCAGAGTTTGGGTAGCCTGGAGGTCTGGAATTCGCCTACGAGTGCGTGAGGGGGCTGAACCGGATTCCATGTTGACTGTGTGTGTGTGTGGTTAGGTAATAACTTGCTTCCCAAGGTAAGCACCCAAGACAAAAAATGAAAAAAATTAAAATCAACAAAAAAATTCTCCTCGCACGCCATTCCACGATCTATTGACAAATGCGGAACCGCGCAAGCTGCCTCATTATCAGCCTCTGTTATTTCCTACCCACCCTTTCATTCCTCCCCTCAACCTCAAATTCCCAATCGAAACCTTCTGAGTCATGGTCTGTGAAGAGCCCAACTGTATCCCGGCCCACATGGTCTGTGAAGAGCCCAACTGTATCCCGGCCCACAATAAAGCCACGAGTTAAACAATACAATTTTCCCAAGCCATTTACTCCACAAAAACCAGCGAACTCAGCCCACACAACGAAAGACAACCCAGAAGAAGCAAAAGTAGAGAAATCTCAAAAAGAAATGCAAAAAATGATGGCAACTACGTTCGTTGGCACATTATTATCTGCCCTTGCCCTCTACTCCCTAGCCTCTCCCGATGGTGGAGGTTCCCTCCTTGATTTATTCAGTGACGGGGGAGTCGATGGCGAAGAAGCAGAATCAGCAATGCGATTCTTTTCTTCTGAAAATGTGGGGGCGTTCCTGTCGTCTCTCCGTGCCTCCAGCGGGAACGTGGCTTCCGTGGCTTTGCCGGGAGCCCCATCTGATATTGCGGCATTAACGTTAGGTGAAGGTGTGTCCGGCTTCGTTTCCTCGACCCTCGTTTTTCAGGTGAAGAACTACATGATGCGCATGATGAAAAAAGAAACATCCAACGATTCGGCCAGGAACCTCAGCAACGGTTACAGCAACGGCGAGTATTTCGCTGCGCGGGGGCTAGCCCAGGGTCTGGGCGTCCCCGCTCTGGGTTCCGTGTTGTTTGCGGTCATTCCCTCCACTTTTGCGAAGATGGATGAGCGCATTAAGAATAAGAGGGAGATCAACGACAAGTTGATGGTCGAGCTACTGGAAGGTGAGCAGTGTATGATATGGACTAAGGACTAATCTCACTCTCTTCTCTTCTCTTATAACTAACCTTCTCGGCCAGACTCGCGCAAGAACCAGAACCCCATCCGAAATTTTTTAAAGAAGAGAATTGACAACGAAAAGCGGGTGGAGGACATTTTGGAGGAGAAGAACAACAACAAAATCATTGACACGGTGGAGCTGAGCGCGGACATTACCAAGTGGCTGGAATTTGAGATTTTGCAGAAGGATTTGGGATCAAAGATTATACCCTCGAACATCGCCCTCGAGAGCGGCATTTTTGGGTTCGTTGCGTCATTGTCGGCCCTCATGTACATCGATTTCTGTTACAAGTACCTCCGCCTCGGTGACGAACGAGAAATTGAAAAAGGTGAGCGAGCGAGCCTTGTGACAGAAATTATGAGTGCGAAGTTCCGTGCGAAATTGCTATGCATGGCTACATCCTTTACTAAACTAACCCACTCAACTATTTCTATTTTTGCTCGCTCGCTGCTCTCGTGCTTCGTTAAAAATGCGCCTCGCACCTTCTTCGCTCGGCGCAGTCGACAACCGATCCCTTCGTGACACAATTGCCAAGTATTTCGAGAACGCAATTAGCTCGTTCTTCCTCTTCGGCATATACTCAGGTCTCCGACTGCCGATACAAAAGAAGCTTCTCGAGGCTTTCAGCGGCGGCATAGACTCCTGTTTGGGCAGTGCCGATTACAACCTCTGCTCTGAGATTTTTTTGGAGGAGAACACTCCGGAAGCTGGCGTTTCGATAAAAGAGCAGGCCACTGGCGTTGTTCGCTTCTTCTTCGAACTTTTCAGTAGGGTAGATGGAGACTTCGACGTGAACGAGGCAACGACCCGGGTCGTTCATTTTTTACATCTCGGAACAGCAAGCCTTTAATGATGTGATGGATGATGAGATGATCTAAATTTTTGAATTATACACTTTTGCAACGTAAGCTGCTAAAACTCCTACCCCAACTCCTAACCCAGCTAGCAACACCTGAGCCATCGTTTTTTTGTCAGCCCGTAGCGTGAGGAGTGTCTCCACCTCTTCGCCCCACTCCAAGAAGGCAAGCTCGTCGATTTTGGAGAGCTCTTCCAGCTCTTCGTCAGTTCCCATCCACTCTTCTGCTCGAATCGCTCTACTATTATAATCTTTTAGAAAAGAATCCGCGCCGTAGAGGCAGGTCGAAACTGTAGTCAGACTCCAATTTGGGTGCGGGTTTTTCACCCGCCGAATAACATCATTTATTTTGATTTCACCCTCCCCCGAAACGCGGCAGAAAAACCCAGCATACCCAAACTTGCACGACTGCGCCCTGACAGATTCGTATACGGAGGTGAACTTTATTTTTGAAAATCGCACGTCAACTTTCCCGCAGGGTCGCCTTGGCGAAGTGACAGTAAGACGAATGATTTCCTCCTCCGATGCAAATGGATTGGTCCCAGTGGCGGGCCGACAAACTGCAAAGACATCGCCGACACAAACTTTGTTGACGGCCAAGATTTCGTTGTCCTCTATAAAGATGTTCTCACCAAAACCACCCGGCAAAAAAGCATTCCTAGGCTCCAGAAATGTTTGGTCCAGTTGATTGAGGTTGGAAGAGGTTTGGACTAGAATTGAACGGGAGTGCGGGTCGTAAACGCCTAGATCGAACTTTTCAAGAGTTGTGGGCTTTCGGTGCCACTCGAGTGAGTTTTCTAGACCGTTTGCAGTGACTTTGGAGGAGGAGATACTTTGACGAAGGTCGTTCCAGAGGGAACTTGTCCTGTCCTGTTTGGTTTCGAGCTTGGATTTGTGGGCAATGTAGATTCCGGTTATGGTAGGAAGAGGAGGTAGTTTAGGCTTAGGCTTCGGCTTATTGATTGTGAACTCATGGCTTTCATTTCCTATTTGTAAAGCCAAGCCAGTGCAATCGATCATGTGTATTTGTGCCTCTTCCTCGGACGTGAACGTGAAGGTTTCGTGGCAGAACACACATTCACATTGTCTCGCCATGACCACTTTAATGTGGTGATCACGTGGCACCGTGGTGATGGAGTTTTTCGAATCTTTTAATGAGAGAGATGATCTCTTATTTCACCACAAACACCACAAAAAACTAAACCCCATGATCAATCTCTTTGTGGCCCTGGCCCTTCTCGTTGCCCCTTGCAATTCTGCCATCGAGGTTCAAGCAGATGGCACGACAACTGTCACCACGACTGCCACAAGTACAGGGAGAAAGTGGAAGGAAAGGGTTGACAGGCAGGTCGATGACGATGACGATGTCGATGTCAATGTCGATGCCAATAATGTCTTACCGCCACCAGGTTGCTTCGATGTCGAAGACTCTTGTCCTGGCTGGGCTTCTCTAGGCGAATGTTCTGCAAATCCAAAGTATATGAGTAAAAAGTGTTGTATCTCTTGCCTCCCTTACGTTTCCAAGCCCCTTGACACCCTCCAACAGCACGGGGGATTGATGCAGAATCTTGCCGGCTCCAATGAGGAACAGGCACGGATGAAAACAATAATGCAGAAACAAATAGCTCACCTCGAGAAACTAAACTCTGAGAAAAATGATAATGATGATCTCCTCTCCAACTGCCAGAACACCCACGAGCTGTGCGTTTTCTGGGCGTCCAGCGGCGAGTGTCAGGTCAACCGCGCCTGGATGACCACCGGCTGCGCCCCGGCTTGCGCCTCTTGCAATCTCCTCAAGTATGAGAACCGTTGCCCCTACGACAATGACGCTGAGGAGGCGTACAAGGCTGGTGAAATGGGGGAAATGTTCCGGGGGATCAAGGTGGGGTTGTACGACGAGGCGTACGGCCCGGTCAACTTCTTGAGCGAGGAGCCTGATGGGCCGTGGGTGGTCACGTTTGATAATTTCTTGAGCGATGAGGAGTGTGACAGGCTGATAAGTCTGGGAGAGCTCAACGATTTCAAGAGGAGTACGGATATTGGAAAGGAGAAGTTTGATGGCGAATATGAGAAAGTTGTGAGTGAGAGGAGGTGAGCGAGCTTATAGACATAATGGAATGGCTACATCCAACTACTGAACTAACATTAATATTATTCCACTCAATTCGTTTGGCTCGGCCAGAACCAGCAAAAATGCGTGGTGCACGAAAAACTGCACCGACGACGACGTCGTTGCTTCGGTCATGGAGCGAATCGGGAAGGTCACAAACACCAATTTGAACAACACCGAACACTTGCAAATATTGAAGTACGTCCCTGGTGAGTTCTACCGTAAGCACCACGATTACGTTCAAGGTCACCAGGACCGCAACTGCGGCCCCAGAGTTTTGACGTTCTTTTTGTATCTTAGCGACGTTGAAGAGGGCGGCGCGACCGGCTTTCCAGATTTGAAGCCTGGACTCAAGGTTCTGCCGAAGAAGGGAAAGGCGTTGTTGTGGCCGTCGGTGCTGGACAGTGATCCGCATTCGATTGACAAGAGGACCATGCACGAGGCGGAGGATGTTGTCAAGGGAATCAAGTACGCAGCCAATAGTTGGATCCACTTAAAGGATTTTCGGAAGAGTCACGAATTGGGGTGTTAGGTGTAGAAAAATAAGGAGTAGGACAAATTTTTAAAGTGTCATGTGAATGTTCTTATATGTTTGTAAAGACTTTGTGGAGGCCAGCTTGCTGCGCAGATAGTCGTTTGCTCGGCTCAACGTCCATCAGTTTCAACGCCAAGTCGACGAACAATGCGTCCAGCCCATCATCTCTTTTCCCTTTGACGGAGCATTTTAGCAAACGCTTTACGTTCTTTACAGGATCCCAATCGCTTTTTTTTTCGTCTACAGGTTTCAAACCCGTTGCGGCAAGCTTTGAGTTCACGTTTACCCCATTGCTCAGCTTCACAATGCCATGTACCTGGTAAACTTTTCGAGCCCAGCGAAGGCGGTTAACTGGGTCGTGTCCATTCATCGAGAAGATGCAGGGGAAGTACAAATAGTTCAAAATCATCACACCAAGCGCAAAGCGGTCGTGCGATTCTAGGTCGCTCTTCAAATTGACGTCCAAGATGTACTCTGGCGGCATCATGTTGAAGGGAAATGCACTTTTGTTAAAACGCTTGATGGAACTTTTATTTCCGCCCGTGCCGAAATCCGCAATGATAGCGGTCTTTTCGGTTGACATGCGAACGTTCTGCGCCGAGGGTTAGGAGTGGGTTAGGAGTTAGGAGTTTGGAGTTAGGAGTTGGTTATTCGCTTCTAAAGATGAAACTCACTTCAATTTTAAGATCGCCATGGGCATATCCGGTCGCGTGCAAGATTTCCACCGCTTTCAAGAGCGACTTCACAAATCGCGCAAGGTCAGAATAGTTGTTGAAGCTGTTCGGCGAATTGTCGTTCCGAACGAAGAGATCTGCAGAACAATTTGATGCACTGTCGCAGAATTTCTGCATATTGCGTAATCTATTGGCAACCACTTTTGTTTTCAGGAGTTCCTCGCCAAGGTTGGGAATCCCCTGCATCGAGCGAAGCGAGGCGCATTTTTAATGAATCAAGACCAAAAAGAATTTGTGAGTTAGTTTAGTAGTGGATGTAGCCATTTTGAATGTAGCCATTTCGCGCACTTCATCGCGAGAATTGCTCGTCTTCCAAAAGGCTCGCTCGCTTCGCTCGCTCACCTCTATGTCGAATATAAACGTTTGTACGGGAAAGTCAAAGAATTTCAATTTATCTAATATTCCAAGTTTGTGGGCGGCAGCGCTCACTCCTTCTTTGAGCACCCACTCCTTCTTTGAGTGGGAGAGCGTCGATGCTTTGCCAGCAATCTTGACCACCAATTCGGACCCTTCGTACATTAATTGTTTGCAACTGCTGGAAACCGAAAATTCGCACACATCAACAGCAAAGGTTGATCGTTGACCGCCCGATCCAAGATGAGAACGAGGTTGGAGGTAATACGGTCGCGATATGAAGGTGAGGTCCTTCAATTTTGGCTTTTGTTTCGGAATAACCTTTGAGAGCTGTTGAAGCTTCTTCTGTCCGATTTTGGTTTTTGATTTTGTAATGCTCTCAAAACGGCGGAGGCCTGCATCCAACGACATAGCAGATGATGAATCGACAGATGACTTCTGGAAGCTTTGGGCCAGATACTCGTAATTACCAAAGCAACAAGCAATACCAAGTGCAATTACTAGAATGATTGCGCAAATTCTTTTAGCTTGTTTCATAGTTTTGGTGTGTTGGTCACTTGGTGGAAAATGGTGTCGTTTAGTTTGAGTTTTACTCGAAGTTGTTGCTTGTCCTTTTATTTTCAATATTAATTAATATGCTATGCTACTGCAATATATGTTATATCAAATGTTATGTAACATCTGACTGTTATGCTAAACACATATCTTGAAGTTTGTCTCAAGTTTGTTAAAATCTTCTCAAATATAATAAGATTTCACGATGATCGGCGGTGTTCTCATACTACAATTCCTCCTGGGTGTCACCCCAATAGCGAATTCGTTCCCAATCAGATTGTTTCAACGACAAACTCTTCATGCTCGTCCTCCTCTTCCTTTGTTTGGGTTCAAGTTCAAGCCTCAACCCCCACCCACCCCTCCACCTCCACCTCAACGAAAGGACAAGGAGGCTGCTGCACTAGTCGGTACAACCCTGTACAAAGCTGTGAATATGACTTTAGGATTGGTTGAGATTAGTGCTGATGTGTTTCGAAAGGCTAGCTCAGCCACAAGCCCAACGAGTGCTGCTTCTGAACCGCCCGTCGCACCAACAACAACTGTTGTGGAACTGGCAGTTGCAGAGGAGGCGTCCGCTGCCGCCCTTGCTGCTGATGAGAGGATGGCTTTCTTTAAGGGGAAGAAAACTGTTGTTTCTGCGGCAGACGACTCAACACCTGCTGCTGCACCTGCTGCTGCACCGGCTTCTTCCGCTGCAACCCCCGCGGCAGACGACTCGACACCAGAGAGTCGTGGGTACTGGAAAGTTTCTGAAATGGTTGACGCTTCGCCAGCAAGACCAAAACCAGCCAAGTCCCTCTCTTCCCCTCCTCCCCCACCCTCATCCCCACCCCTACCCTCACCCTTACCCCCACCCCCATCCCCCGACTTGGAATTCCTCAAAACCTTCACAAAAGGCATAAATTCCATCAAGTTTGAGAGGGGGATCCCCACCGAGACGCTTGCTGGCGCTGCTGTCGTGGGCGGAGTGGCAGGCGCGATCACTCTCAAATCCCTCGCAGCAGCCTCGCTTTCCGCTTTCGCCCTCACGGCTGCTGCCCTCACCCCAAGCAGCAGTGGCGAGGTTGTGCGCGTGATCGGAGGTTTAGCAGCCAACTCCGCGAAGGAAATTGTCTCCCTTGATGTTGACATCGGTCCCATGAAAAGGCTCCTCACCTCTCTCGGCACGTCACTTGGCACGTCACTTGTGACCATCGGGAAGAAATCGCTGGAAACTATTAAAGCAGAGGAAGAGAGGCAGCAAATTAAGCGAGAGGTGGAGGCAAAATTTAAAGTTGAACAAATTGAGCAGAAAGCAGAGGAGGAGAGGCAGCAAATTAAGGGAGAGGTGGAGGCAAAATTTAAAGTTGAACAAATTGAGCAGAACGCAGAGGAGGAGAAGCAGCGAATTGAGGAGGAGGAACAGCTCGCCCAAGCCTACAGCCAGCTCAAAGAGGCGAGGGATTCGTTGGCGAAACTTTCTCAATAAATAAAATAAATATCCTTTTCATTTAATCAAATAGTTTCAAGTTCCCACGATTCCAACTTTCCTCCCACATTTCCAAACAACTCCACACTGACGCTCTTCTCATCAATTACTTGTGCGTAGTGCACCATGGCCGTTCTATTGTTGAAAATCACCTCAATCACTTCACCGTCTACAATGGCGTGCATGTTCAGCTCTAATTTTTTACCATCAACTGTCTCTCCCAGGAACGTCAGCGGACCGCTAATGCTCTTCCCCTGAACGTCCAGCTGCGTCGCATCGACACCAACCTCGCACGTAGGCTGCTCGCCCACCCAGTTCGTGCAGTTCGCAAAGATGCGAGCGCACCTCCCATCCTCGCTGCAAGCGACGTCCACGCCGAAAAGTCCTTGCTCCATCTCATTTTCATTTTTGCTGAGCTGGAAATTCGCGGTTAGTTCAGTCTGAAGTCCTGTTGTGCCAAGATCCTTTCGCAAACATTTCAGCTCTTGGAACGAACTGCTGAAGAAGCTCGTAGTCGCTGCTGAGGGAGAGTTCCCTCCCTAGACTTTGAGACGCCGCCTGTCCTCCGCCGATCCACCCCACCAGAATTTTTCTGCCCTCAGTGGCTACCTGGTTTGCATCAGATCCGAGCGTTCTTGCCATAGTTAACGATCCGAAGTCGTAATGGCCGGTCGCGCCAACGTTTTCCCAATTTGGCTCGAAGGGGGAGCCAGGTCCTCCTGCTTGTTTTCCTACCCAAAAATGCGCACCACCATTATTTTCAGTGACAACACGCGTGGACCCGGAGTCCGGGTCGCCTGCCAACCCCCCGAAGTAACCACTCGTAACGAACTGTTGGGGGTGGGGAGGTGGGGGTGGGGAGGTGGGGGTGGGGAGGTGGGGGTGAGTTAAAGTGGAAAAGTAGAAAAAAATAATATATCAATATGAGAAAAGGACTCACCTCGTAAAAGATGGGATGGCGTCGTCGTAACCCTTCTTCGGCTTGTTCGTCGTAAACAGTGGGGTGTCGAGCTGCCTCCAAGGCCCTTCGAAATTGTCAGCCGTCCAAAGGTCGAGCTGACCCCCCGCAGCGCAAGGGACCGCCTTGGTGGTGGAATTGCATCCATCGACACTCATGGCCATGTACCACTTGTCGTCCGTGTCCTTCCAAGGTCTGGCTGGATCATACGGAAGGCCCCGGTAGTAGTACTGGTCGAAAATGTATTTTGGTTCGCTCCATGTTGTAAGGTCCGCGTTTGTAGCGCACCGAATTTCTAGCGGAACGTCCCAGTCTTGTGCATCCGGGTTGTGATCAGTGATGCCGTGAGTGCTGGCACACTGGCGGAATCCAGCACACGGGACACCCTCGTCGTTGAGGGCAACAAAGCCGCTGCAGGGAGATTCAACCGATTCCATGCCGGCATAGGTCTCGTTCAACGTTTTCACGTCAATCCCAAGATCTTCCCAGTGGACGAAATCACTCGAAACAGCATGGCTCCAGCCACCAGACGATGGACATCCCTGCCACGTGTGGTGGACGCCCTTGTGGGTGAGGGCAGCGGCCATATCGTGCCAGCCATTTGTATGAAGACAGGCCGGACTGTGATGAACACGAGGAACTCTCCAGGCTTCATTTGGATAAGGAGGATCAGGGTTGAGGGCAGTTAAGGCACTTGGCAAAAACAATACCAAGAACTTCATTTGGATGAGGAGGATCAGGGTTGAGGGCATTGATTGACAAGTTATTATTTATACGCGCGATAAAAATAAAATATTTTATAGCTTCCTTCCTCTTCTCTTGGAGTCATTTTATTTTCGGCACTCCGCAGTCTCTCAAGAAATCTAATACCACACTTGTGGGTCCGTCTGCAGCTCCAGGCTCCTGGATGCACCTGTTCAGTAGCAGCATGCCCTCGTGCAAAACCCGTAATTCTGCCTCATTCGCCGCCACCCTCGTCGGCGCTTTGCACGTCTTCTTGTGCTTCTTCCACGCCGACTTCTGGCACTCGGCGGAGCAGAAGAAGCTGGTTTTGCACCGTGCGCAAGCTTTCGTTGTGGTGGTGCTGCAAACGTCGCACTTGCGAGTCGGTTTCTTCAGCACGTCCTCCACCTCGTTCAGCTCAGCCTTGTCGTACTTCATGTGCTTGATGAAGGTGCAAGCGGTGTTGTAGGTGCCAAAGACCTCCTCGTCGACGTACTGTTTGGGGAGGTGTTGTCGGAGGAGGGTGGGGAAGGGGGTGGAGGAGATGTACTTGGGGGTGATTCGGAGGACGTTTCGGATCTCTTTGCACGCATTGAATTGGGATTGCTCAGCCATCTGAAGAGGCGAGTAGTACCCGTCGACTTTTTGAAGGGATAGCGGGTGTCGATGGATCATTCGAAGAGCAAGAAACACGAGGGAGTCGCTGTATACCTGGCTAAAGCAAGCAACACCTCGAAGAAGATCAGAATTGTTGAAGTTGAGCACTTCACGCACCAACTCGTCATCGTGCTCATTGATCCACTTGTGGCAGTCTGCATACGATCGTGATTGGATCCACTTCGCCATCTCATACCACCAATAAGCCACTGGTGCGTACAAGCGGAGCATCCCCATCTCACCCAACAAACGAGCTGCCTCGGGAGTGATGGAGAGCAAGCCGATGATCTCAGCACAGGCTCCACTCCTACTGGCAATGTCGATGGGAGTTTCGCCTTTATTGTCTCGTGTGGCGAGGGCCTCGTAATTGTAGCAAATCGACTGCATGCCCACATAGGCAAGAGTATGTGTGTGTGTCTGAGCTTTCGCTGCCATCCAATGTTGTGGCAGTCGCCCATGCTCATCTCTCTCATTGAATTTTCTCATGGTTAAATCATCGTCCACACCTGGGTCAGCCATGGCTCCTTGTACCTTGGGCCAATCACGCTTCTTGCACCATTTGTGGTACTCATTCACCTCTTGTGGTGTGCATGTGCTCTTCACATCTCTCTGCATCCTGTTCCTTGTTCTATTGAAATTTAATCTTCCTTGTGGTTCAACCAAAAGGAGTTGACCGCACCAAAAATACAAATTTCGTAAACTTTCAGGCCATCACATTTAGTCCTCCTTCTCAACCAAAAGAGAAGCAACAGCCGAGATAGAGGGGTTTGTAAACTTGGGATTCTGCCTCACAGCTACGAATGCTGAGGATTTTCTCGACTTTTCTCCTCACTCATTCGCTCTCAACCTCCTATCGAGTTGTTGTTCCTCCATCCTCTCGGGTACCCTATAAAGTTCTATTTGCCTCCTCCAGCTCCAGCTCCAGCTCCAGCTCCATTCCCAGTTCCATGGCAACAAATGCAAATGCCAATACCCGAAACAATGCCAATGCCAATGCCCGAAACACCCCATTGCTGCTAGGCGTCTGCGGCGGAATTGCGTCGGGCAAGTCCTCTCTGGCGACTCACCTTCTCACAAACTCCCCATATCCATATCCATATCAACATCAATATCCCCCCAACACGAACACGAACACGAACACGACAAAATACATTGCCTCGGATGCCCTTGCTGCCTACAGTCCCAACGATCCTCTGACAATGTCCATTGTCTCCACCTTCGACTGCCGAGCTCCCACTCCCCCAAACACGAACGACACGATCGTTGACCGGGCAAAACTAGGGTCGATCGTCTTTTCCTCTCTTGCGGAGATGGCCAAGCTCGAAGCTCTCGTCTGGCCGTCTGTTCGTTCAAAGGTTAACAAATTGATCGAGGGGTACAAATCTGACGGCACGACCGAGTTAATCGTCCTGGAATCGGCGGTGCTGCTGGACGCCGGTTGGGACGAAATTTGCGATCATATTTTTGTTGTTCGTGTCGACAGAAGCGTCGCGATTAGAAGAATGGTCGAGGACAGGGGCATGCGGAGTGAGGAAGCAGTGAAGCGTGTCGATGCACAATCCGTGCGCAGGGGGATTTTGGGTGAGGTCGATGCGAAGTGCCCCTTCACAGTGATAGCGAACAACGGCGAGAGGGGAGAGTTTTTGACCAATGTAGATAATTCCATCGCCGCCGTTCTCTCCGCGCCTGTGCCGCTGCGCTCGAGCCGGGGTCAGGAGATGCTCCGAGGCTGCGCGCCTGCCGACCGGCGCGCCTACGATCTGCTGTGGCCACACTTCGGGCGGCAGCAGGGGCGGACCATGTGCGGCCCTGCCTCGGCTGCAATGCTGCTGCGCGCCATGGGCAGCGCGGCGGACGAGGCGGGCGCGGTGTGGGACGAGGTATTGGTGCTCAGCGCCTCTGCCACTGCCACTGCCACTGCCACTGAGGTCGGGGCCAAGGCGAAGCGGTGCGGCCTGACCATGAGTGAGATGCGGCAGCTACTGCAGGGTACCGGACTCGAGTGCGAGTGCGAGGCCGCCACCGTTGGCAGCTCCACCGATGAGGCGTGCGCACCTCTGCTCGCCTCTCTGCGCGGCGAAAGTGAAAGTGAAAGTTTCGTAATCCTCAACTACCACATGACCACGGCGGGCCAAGCGCCGTTTGGAGGGCACTTCAGCCCTCTTGCGGCGTACCATTCGCGCAGCCGCCGCTTCCTCGTCCTCGACGTTTGGCCCGAAACGGAGCCGTCGTGGCTGGATGCTGACGCACTGGTCGCAGCAATGCGCGCAGTCGACAGCGAATCGGGTCTACCGCGCGGGTGGTTGTACGTGAGCCGTGGAGCCGTGGAGCCGTGGGACGAGAGTCTAGTAACAAGTAACAAGTAACAAGTAACAAGTAAAGGTGAAATTTTAGAAAAGCATCCCCTCCTTTTTCCTTATCCTTGTTTTCCTTTGTCTTGTCATGTTTAATGGTCGCACATGACCCCCTCTCCGCAAGGAACGGTCTCCTCGACCCACTTCCTGAGAGACTCAAAATCCCGTTTCTCGCTCTCGTATTTATAAATTTTTCCGTCTGCAGAAACGGCATTGATGGTCGGGAAGCTCTCTGTGTTCCAGTTCTCCTGTACGAAGGCCCTGTCCTCGTCTCCCCTGAGCTTGTATGTGGGCATCATTCGGCCCTCCTGCAAGTCGGCAGCTACTTTCTCGATCTCGCTCTCCATCGCCTGGCAGAACTGGCACCAAGGCGCGTACACTACGACCAGAGCGGCCTCCTTGCGCGTCGGCACCTTCGTGGCATCGACGGTGGACTGCAAGTTCGTGACGACGCTGCTGCCGCCCAAGCTTGCGTCCTCCCAAAGGTCCCTATCAAAAGTCTTCTCGGCTCCCTCAACGTGAATGCCGCACTGCGCCGAATATAATTATTAGTGCCTCGATATATATATTTTATATTTCTCGTCTTCCTCAACCCCACCCCCGCTCCGCGCTCCGCTCGCTCACCTCCGTCTTGGAACTGCCGTCCTTATTCTCCAAACCGACGAACCGGCCCTTTCTCTCGCAGGCATAGTCCAACCAGGCTGATTTCTCTCCGACAAACTTGTTGTCAACAAACTTGACAGTTCCATCCTCGGGAATGGGAATGGTATCCTTGGCATCTCCAATCGACGGGTAGCCCTTGGCGTGAAGCGGGTGGGCCTTCACGTTGTACTTCGCGATGTAGTCGAAGCAGTCTTCCAAGGTCCAGTAAGCCAGAGGATTGCACTTGGCCATCCCCCCCCCTATGGGCGCGTTCTCGAACTGGTCGATCCATGCACGCTCGAATCCCTGCCATCTCGTTCTCCCGTTGATCATGCAGTTGGTGTTGAGAGTTTTCAACCCACGCTGTAAATATTTATGTTGGTGAGTAGGGCTCGCTCACTCACTCACTCATTCACTCGCTCGCTCACACACTCACTCACCTGGAAAGGCTCAACCTTGCAGATCTTGTCGTACTGGTTGATGTCCTCCTTCCACAGATCCTTTCCGTAACGCTTGTCAAATCCCTGCTTGTCGCCATTCTCAATTCCTTCGGCATTGAACACTTCCGCCTTGAAGTTGTACTCCTTCTCGATTGTAGAGAGGAAGGACATTGTCTCCGGAAAGAGATGGAACGTGTCAACAACCATGACGGTGCACTTATCGTTCTTCGGCGTGAGGTAGCCGAGACGGGAGAGCAGGTGGGTGATAACAGCATCGCCAGCAATCATGGCGTTGGGGAACACAGCGTTGTCAAAGTTCTCGCAGGAGATCTTCAAAGCATACATTGCCTGCTCCTCAAGGTGGGTGAGACGCATGGCCTTCGAGTCGGAGATGAACTAAAATTTAGAATAGTGAGAGTAAGTTATGTGAATTATGTGATGTGTATGCTCTTGAGTTTTTACCAACCCTTAAAGGGTGTCTCACCTGTTCCTGGTCATACGATGCTGCTGACAGATAACTGACAGAGGCAGACGATTTTAGAGGAGAAAACATCAACGCACGGGGAGGCTGCACAACAAAAGCAGTTGTCGAAAGCAAAGAGGTCTGCAAAACGAAATGGAAGGATGTGAAGGTTAGTTAAGGGGTTTTAGTCGACTCTAAACTCGACAACTCGGCATCGTACCAGAACGATGGTCAACTGCATGATCTATGTTTGTGAGACTCTCTATGCGTCAAAGGATTTAGTTCAGCACTTTTTCACTCTCGCAACACCGCAACCCAAATCTCAAAATTTTAGGAGCGATTGTTGGTTCAAGCAAGCCCCCCGTGATCCTCAACATGATTCCGTATCCTATTCACTACCTCCTCCTCCTCCTCCTAATCTCATCTTCTTCGCCTGCCCCATCACCATTCCAAAACCCCAATCCAACTAGCCACACACGGCACTCATTGGGCACAACTCTGGTGGCAGCTAAATTCATCGACCCAACAACTTCAGAACCTTTCTCGATATTGTCCTGCGACTCGCGTACGTCAATTGGTGGTACTTACGTGTCGAATGGTTCATCGAGCAAAATCACCATTGTTAGTGACCCAAACTACCCCTCTTTCCCTCTTAATACAAATACTCGAAAACGAAGACCGGTCCTAGTCGCCCGCTGTGGCGCGACTTTTCTTACGCAGAACCTTCTGTCGAATCTCCAAACCGCAACCCATCAGCATGAAACTCTTCACAGCAACTCCCCCACGGCGCATTCCGTTTCTCGAATGCTCCGAAGCATGCTTATCAATCAGTCAGATGGGGAGATGCAGGCCGGCTTTCTGGTTGCTGACGAGCGGCAAGTGTTTAGCGTAGAGGTTTCGGGAGCTGTGCTCGATCACAGTGATCGTGGTTTCGCTTGCAGCGGAAGCGGGGGGATCTTCGCGAATGGTTACTGTGACGAGCATTACAAGGAGCGAGTTGGAAAAGATGTGGCTGTGAAAATTTGCGTGGGAGCTGTCAAGACAGCAATTTCCAGTGATGGGAGTAGCGGCGGAAGGGTTAGATGCTACCTCATCGAGGCGGGCGAGATTACTGAAGTTAAATAACTGTATTGAAAAGAAGAAAAACTACATTTACATTTAGATTTAGATTTAGACCCGAACATTGATCATCTTAATCTTGAGAATCTTCGCTTTGGACACTCGAACCAAGTAGCGCCCTTCCTCAAACCCCTCCACCTTCCCGTAGAGACCATTATTTTCTGGATTTCCCTTGAGACCCTCTACTCTCAAGCACGATCTATCCAAAAATTTAACGTTTTCGGTCTTCAAGCTCATCGTCTTTTTCGCCTGGCGCGAGTAGACAAGATATCTGAATTCATCCTCGTCATTTTCTATTTCGTCGATAATTACGATTCGCTGCCCGTTGAGCTCGTTTCGGCTCGTTTGGAAGATCGTGGCCTCAACGTTCTGCAGCAAATTGGACTGCTTCAAGGCCATTGTGGTGTTCTCAATCTCGACCGTTGCCCTCTTAGATTTGGAGTCAAAGCCAGTCACAACGCAACGTTCGCCGTTCAAGCTGTCGTTGGAGAGAATATTTTTTACCGTGCAGGTCGTGTTGATCGGAATTGCGCCGTATTCCACCGGGGGTTGGGGGCGACGTTGCTGCTGTTGCTGTTGCTGCTGCATTCCCATGCCGCCGAAATTTCCGGGCTGCATTCCCATTCCGCCGAAATTTCCGGGCTGCATTCCCAATCCCCCCATTTCCATCCCGTTGTTGTAGTTCATGCTGTTCATACCGTTCATACCGTTCATACCATTCATACCGTTCATGCCGCCGAACCCTCCCCCCCCAGGTCCCCCAAAGCTCATTCCCCCCATGGGGCCGCCACCACCTCCATCGCCACCGAAGAACATGCTGAACATTTGGTCAGCATCTGCCCGCGACATTCCTGGCGACATTCCTGGTGGCGAACGTGAATGCGAATGCGATTGCGATTGCTGCGAAAATCCGCCTCGGCTTCCACCTCCAAAGCCACCGCCTCCAAAGCCACCGCCTCCAAAGCCACCGCCTCCATCGCCTCCATCGCCTCCATCGCATCCTCCTGAAAAGGGATTCGAACCTCCTCCAAGGTCGTACTCCTTCTTGCTCGAATCGTCCGAGAGGGTGGCATAAGCTCCAGATATCGACTGAAACTTCTTCACGGCAGCCTCGTTTCCAATGTTCTTGTCTGGGTGCCACTTCAAAGACAGTTTCCGATATGCCTTCTTGATCTCAGCAGCAGTTGCCGATTTCGTGAGTCCGAGAACCTTGTATGGGTTAGCTGAGCTGAAGTCCGGATCAGGCATTCTGTCTAGCTTCTGTTTTTTGGCCGGGGGGGCAGAGGAGGAGGAGGAGGAGGAGGCAATGGTCGAATTATTAACAAGACCCAAGATTAAAGATTATAATTGATATGCTCAGCTGGTTAACGGTTTCAAAAATATGTTAGTCCTGGTGTTGGAGAGTATTTACTGCTTGTCCTCCTGTGATTTTTGTTGCTTGTTGTTATGTTGTTGTTGTTGTGTATTGTGAAATACTGAATTTTTATAACCCACTTTTTTCTCTTGTCTTCTTAAAATAGCCTGATTCTTGCATCTTGAGAACTGAAAAACATCCATGTTCCGGCTAGCAACAGCCTTAGCCCGTGTCCGCCCCAAATCTCTCCTGCATGCCCTCCCCATCATCAGCAATACCCCAATTTTACTTCAAACCAGATTAATCAATATCGGGGATTACGGCCCACGTCGTGTGTCTCGTTCATCCCTCCTTAAAAAAGAGCGAAGTGCCAACGTGACGCAAATTGAGGAGATGATATCCCGGGTTGAGGCCAAGAAGGCGGCTGGGGTTGACACAAAAGTTGACACATCTGCTATTGACACAGCCTCCACAACTGCCCCCACTGATCTTGACCTTGGGAACAATGGCGACGATGCAAAATCTGTAGTTGATTGGAGGGCGTTCTCTGAGGACGACGCTTACCAGGCCGTGTACAGCAACAATGACAGCTCCAAGGTCAACGGTGGATACATTTCAATGAGGCTTTCCGACGAGGAAACCCTCGCCCTTCTCGATGAGGCTGGACAGTCCATCCCCGACCGCGAAGGTCCCCGGCGGTCCCGCTACCTGAAGAGAGAGAAGAACCGGTGGAGGGCTGTGCGGCAGCTCAACCAGCACAAGAAAATTGAAAAAATGCACGCAAATATTAGAAAGGATTTGGGGAGGCAGAGGAGATTGAAGGAGGTCAAGTATGTTTTGGAGACTGCCGAGGAGACTAGGCGTATTGAGGCCGAGTACCGGTCACAAGTTATGATGAGCACAATATCCGTCAACACGGTTAATTCTAAAAAATGATGAAATTCTAATAACCTAAAAAGAATTTCTTCCAACCTCCAACCTCCGCACTGCTGTCATGAGGGTGTGCACCTGCTCAGCAGACTTGCTACAGTTTACTGTAGGAACTATGTTGCGCGGTTTCAAAGCTATGAGGCAATCAACAAGTTCGCCAAACGAGCTGTGCTCGCTGTACGGAATTCCGAAAACTTTCACGTTCGTTCCGTTGGAACACAGGCGCACTATGCTTTTTCCCTTCTCGCTGTCAGGCAGGAACTTGCCAGCCATGCCCCCCTTCTCGCCCGTTAGCATCCAGCCCGTGGGCCGAAAAGCCACGATGTGTGAGAACTGCTTTGTCAGCCCTCCGATGCAGTTGTTTTGCCTGCGCAGCAAATCGGGGAGTGTGTTGAAATTCAAATTGGATATTGGCACGATCAAAATATCGGCCTCCTTCTTCCTCGAGGTGAGGGTCTGCGCCGAGCGAAGAAGGTGCGAAAACGAATTGAGTGGGTTGGTTTAGAAGTGGCTCTATAAAAAAAATTTGTCTTCCTCAACCCCCCCCCGCTCCGCTCACTCACTTTTTGCCTGGCCTCGCTCCAATCAGGTGTAAAAGCCTCCATCGTTCGCCTCTTCTGTTTGTCGACGTACACCTTCAAATTGAGTCGCTCGGCAACGGCCATGTAGAGGTTCTCCTTACCAATTGTGTAAGCTCCAAACAAAAAGAGCGGTTTCAACGTTGAGGAGGCTTTTGCATTTTCGATTTCCAACTTGACGACGCCCAACGCCGCGGCGATCGCGTCGCTTTGAGGTGGTAAATCGAACTTGGGGTCGCAATAAGTCGTATCTAAGTACAAAACGTCAAGCTTTGCCGAATTATTGTCACTGGCAATCATGCTCAACTGGTGATTGTGCTCGTTGTCGAGCATAATAGAACGGCTGAAACGAAAATCGCCGACGTGGAGGATGCGCGTCGGGCCGATTTGGAAGAATATCATCACGGCTCCAGGACAATGGTTCGCGTCTAGTAACGTGAAAATTACGTGCTGGTTCTTGGTATCCTCCGGCGCCGTCAGCAGGGTTGGTGTGTTCAACTTCACAGGACACAGATACCTCTTCTCCACCCCAAGCTGCTGGTGAACCAACGTTGCAGTCGTGTGGCTGCAGAAGATTGTTCCCTGCTTCCAATCGCTCGTTATTCCGGTAAAATGGTCGGAGTGGAAGTGGGACAGGAAGTACGTGGACGAGTTGTAGTTAGGCACCTGAAAGCCGTCAACGATGATGTTCGTTGACTGAATGATTTTGAAGGCCGGCATTCTAGTAATCTCACGATTGAATTGGTTTTTTCGTTTTCTTTTGTTGCTATTGCTGTTGGGTGGAGGAACTTTCTTCTTTGCCAGTGTCTTCGCTCCTTGGAGGAGGACAGCATTGATATTCTTGGCCGGGACGGTGAAGAAATTCTCCAGCGGAGGCTGGCGTTGTGCTTTTGAAGTGGCTACAACTGCTGCTTTTGTAATCTCGTTCTCCTTTTCGAAGTCCGAACTTGAGTCTGCTGAATCCAAATTCAAGTCGGAACCAGAATCTGAACTCGTGTCTGAGTCGCAGCCCGAGTCGTCACTGTCGTGATACGTAATGTGATCGGCAAGCTGCACACCGTATTTCCGTGAACATGATTTCAGGTGCGAAATTTTGCGTCCAATCTCGGCACCAAAGTCTCGCCCACAGATGAAACATAGCGGATCCTCGCTCAGCTTTTCTCTATCGATGGGAATGGGAATGGGGATGGGTTTTTTGGAGTTACAAGGTTGCGAAATTTTATTTTGGCTGAGCTTTTGGGTGAGTATAAGCTCGTCGTCTAGTGTTGTGCATTGGGCTGTGACGGTTGATTGAGGGGAGGAAAGAGGGTTCTTGAGCTTGGAAAGCTTCTTGAGGAGCTCTGGAGTTGGTGCAGTAGCTAATTTTGGTGATATTGCAGCCGAAATACATTTTGGACATGTTGTGGTGATGTTCGAGATGCTCAGATAGCGCTTCGTGCAATTCTGGCAATCCAGAAATCGCACCATAGCGCAAGGTTGTCTTTCAAATATTTTCAAACTATTTTTTGTCGTTTTGTTCATGTGCCAGAGCGCAAACTGAGTTACGGTCAGAGCCAAACTTCCTCGCGATGAACCAGAACGAGAAGGAGCAAGAATTTGCTTGGTTCGGCGAATCAAAGGCTTCAGATGAGAAGATGGCTCGAGACCTTGCCCATCAGCTCGATATGAAGGACTATGTTGATGCACAAAGACAAGAGCAAAAAGATGCTGAGTTTGCGAGAAGTTTAAATGAAGCTGATTCAGGATTTGTTGCACAAGATGAGGCTGTGGCAGCGGCGCTTTGCTTGAGTGAGCAAGAAGTTCCCAAAAATTCAGACACTCTGCCCAGCGACCGTTTCAAGTGCTTCACTTGCAAGAAACCATTTCACACATTCGGCACCCGAACAGTTGAGGCTTGCCAGCGCACTTACCATAAATCCTGCTTCCTTTGCATTGCTTGTCAGGCTCCACTTGGCAAAACGTTTGCGGTTGACAACAACAATAATCCAATACATTCTGATTGCTACTCGACGCTCTACATGCCAACTTGTGTTGTCTGCAAGTCTTCCCTTGCCAATAGCTCAACCCAAGTTTTAGATCGCAACGCGCGATCGTTGTCGCAGTCATACACCTACGCCCGACATCCATTCTTCGACTGGAAATATTGTTCCAAGCACGAAAATTCCTCTCAACGTTGTTCGAGCTGCAACCGGGTCGAGCCAAACGACGCTCCCTTCAACAAAATTGACGAATCCCGGGTCATTTGCCTCGCTTGCGTCCGATCGGTGATCTTGGACAGCGACGAGCTACAACCATTGTTTCTGTCGGTGCTCGACTTCCTCGATCAACTAGACGTTTGCGTGTTTCCTGAGATGAGAAGCATTCCTGTGTTGTCAGTTGGAGCAGCCGCTCTTAACGATGCACAGAATTCTTCTCATTCACAGTGCAGAGGGCTTTGCTTGTCTGAAAAGTCAACTTCCAGTATCAGCGTGCCTGTGATCAAGAGACGGGGCATCGGCGGTTTCGTTGAGGAAATGTCAAGTAGATTCGTCCCCGGCCAAACCACTTCCAGCGTAACAGCGATCCTCATCCTTTCCGGCTTGCCTCGAACCCTAACGGCGAGCATTCTTGCTCATGAATGCGTGCATGCTTGGTTCAAGCTGCACCCCCAATTCAACAACATCGACATCGACAAGCAGTCCGAGGAGGGGGTTTGCCAGCTTGTCGCATATTTGTACCTGAAAAAGCAAATTGAAATAAATTCTTCAGCTCCAGCTGAAGCAAGCGAAATCCACCCAACCGACCAACAACTAAGTCAATTTTATAAATTCTCGCTGGAGAATGACCGATCCCCTGTTTATGGCGACGGCTTCCGTCTCGCGTTCAAAGCTTACACTGCCCTTGGAAATTCTCTCCCTGTCCTCCTTAATTTGACAAACTCCGACGGTAGGTTGCCACCGTGTTGAAAATTGAAAAACACACATAACAAATAAGTGAAAAATCATTTCAAATTCTATTAAAGGCGTTCAAAACAACTCTGTTCCTCTCCAGTTCCCCCGAAACAATTCCTCCTCCCCTCTCCCTCCCGCCCTCTTCGTTGTTCCCTTGTTCGTATTTATCAATAACTTTCGAAGCCATTTCGTAATCTTTGGACAAAATCAACCCTGCCACGGCAGATATTCCAACGCTTCCCGCGGGCAAGTGCTTGAATGCTGCCATGTCCCAGCCCCCGATTCCATTCCCGTACCCCCCCCCTAACAAGCCTTCCAGCCCTCCGCTAGCCTTCCCCAGCATGCAGTTCGCCTCGCAGATGTAGAACTTTGCAGTTTCCTTGACGATTCCGTCGCACCCGTCATTCAGCTCGCCGCACGCCTCCAAGCACGCCTTGTAGTCGCCGAGCTCCAGGTGGCAGTACCCCTTGTTGATGTTCAAAAGCTCGTTCACCTGAACGTCCTCCTTCCACTCCCCCTCGCTCACGTCCTTATTTATTTTGTCCGCTTGATTAAAGCAGAAAATTGCCCTTTTCAGGGGGTTGTTCATCATTCTCTTTATGCTTTCCTCGCTTCCATTTTCATTTTCATTCTCATTCTCTACGGATGAATTGCTCATCCACCATTTCCCAAAATCATTCTGGCCCAACCGCAACTCAATTCTCCCACTCTCCTCGTTCAAGACCTGCTCGGTCATGCCCAGCCCCTCCTTAATTTCGTTCCACACGCCTACGCAAGCCTCCCCCATCCGCAGCCACGGCCTAGCTCGCTTTCCGAAAACTTTGGGGGAGCGGCTAACGCACATCCCCATGCACTCGTAGGCGTGGACGAAGTTAGAGCATTCCATCGCATTAATTGACGCGTTGTGCAAAACCTCGCAGGCGGGAAGGCATTTGGGAGAGCCGTTGCTGGTGATTGTAAAGGGGGGCAGGTTGGGCTTGGTGATCTGCCAAAATATATATAAATGTGTTTTTAGTTGAGTTGTTTGAATGTTGTAAGTTGGAAAAAATGAAATTGGGGCTCACCTCATGAATCGCCTTTTGGTAGTAAAAGGCCGCAACCCCACTCTTGTCGATAGACTGGTGCGCAATGGCCATGTTGTTGTAATAAATTGCATTGTCGCACGGGCTTCCCGCCGTGGCCCTGTTGGCCGCAGCAAAAGCTTCGCTAACAAGCTTCAAGCACCGCTTCGTGTTGCCCACCACGTACTCCATGTTCGCCTTCAAGTAGAGGGCGGCTGAATTCTGGGTGTGCTGGGTTGTTTTTGTTATTTGGGAGCGAGATTGAATAATCTGTTCGAGTGCCTGCCCGCTGCGCCGAGCGAAGAAGGAGGAGCGAAGGGGTTAGTAGTGGCTCGTATTTTTCGTCTGTCTAGCTCGCTTCGCTTGCTGCTCTCGTATTCTCATCTTCCTCAAGGCTCGCTCGCTTCACTCACTCACCTCGAGTGAAACGACGAGCAGGCGACAAGGTTCCGAACGAGCCGCTCGTCGTGGTCCTCCATGATGTCAGATGTAAAGTTCGTCGAGAATATTTCGAGAGCCGACTTGATTTCTTTTTTGCTCTGCTTCTGAGCGAGAAGCAAAACCTTTGCCTTGTACAAATTCATTCGGAAGCTCACTTCAATTTTTCGATTGTGGCTAATCACACTGCTGTTGCTCAACTTCGCCTTGTTGATCGTTGGCGGAGTGTCGCCAATAGCTTTACTGTCGAACCTGCATTTGGGTATAATAATAGGATTAGGATTTGTTAGGTTGTGTTTGTGGTTGTGTTTGTGGTTGTGGTTGTGGTTGTGTTTGTGGTTGTGTTTGTGGTTGTGGTTGTGGTTGTGTTTGTGGTTGTGGTTGTGGTTGTGGTTGGGTTGGGTTGGGTTGGGTTGGGTTGGGTTGGGTTGGGTTGGGTTGGGTTTTGGTTCGGTTTTGGTTGGGTTTTGGTTGGGTTTTGGTTGGGTTTTGGTTGGGTTGTGGAATGGACACTCACCAAGTGAAAATTACACCGCAATCCGTCTTCAACTTGTCTCGGTGCCACTGGGTGGGGAGGTTGCCTCGAGCAAGCCGAAGAAGAACGTCTAGCAAGAGAAAGCAAATCTCAATGGCAGTGCTCTCCGCCGATAAGTTGATTAAAGGAGGAGATGCATTTTTAGATTTGAAGAAGGTAGAGAGCAAATCCTTCGAACTGTCAAATTCACCCATGGCAAACTTGGAGACGGCAAGATTATGAAACAGCGTAGAGGGATCGATCACCGTCGACGGGTCCACGGGCGGCTGGAGAAGCATTTTCTCCAACGTTTCACAAAAATGTGCCATGTTGATGTCGCTGCGGAAAGCCAGAAGAGCTTTGTTCGATGAGATGTCCAAGTTTTCCTGATCTGTGCGATCATCACTGGAGTGGGAGATTGACCCGGGGGTTAATAGCATTGAGGGGGGGTCAGAGGATGTGGAGAGTTGGGACAGGATCGAGGAAGCCTGAGAGATGGCATGGAGCTGGTACAGTATTGTTGCAAGATCGGCAGGCGAAGCTTGGGGGTAGGACATCAAATGTTGGGTGGTACAATTTGAAATTTTTATATCTTCGCAGATTGACAGCGTTTTCTCGACAGCACCTTCTCATCTGCAAAAATAACAAGTAATTATTATCACCAAAACCAACAAGTTATATTAACGTCTACTCTACGACTCTTACATATTCAAACTCAAAAATTAGATTATATTTCTCCTTCCTCGCTCGTAAAGAAACTAACTGAATTCTCCCAACAGCCAGGTGATTCCCCAACTCAACAGAAGAGAACATAAATGGACGACAATGAAGCTGAAACTTACGCCACCTATGAGGAGTACCTTAACTCCCAAATAACTGAGACTGACTTGTTCTACTTGGAGTCTGAGGACCTTGCCAGGCAGCTGGTGGAACTAGGATATAGAGGAAGTGGGGACAGCCTCAAACGCAATGAGTTTGAAGCTAGGAAGAAATCTCTTCGGGAGCGGGCGACTCAGAAAGCCAACATTCCGAAACAGCTCAGTTCTGCGAACAAGGACCTGTCCAATCACCCCTTTCTTCTTTCTCTTGCCAACCGAGAAGAACTTGTGCGAAATGGCAAACTCACTTCCATCATTTTCATTCGAGACAAGAACGCAAAGGGTCAGGAAGTGAGCGGTTACATTGATTATGCTTTGAGGCTAAAAACTGAGAATTTTGAGCACTACTTTGAGCAGCGAAAGAAGCTCATGCCGAAGCCCTCGGACCTCTCCTACTACAACTCAGAGACACAGACTAGTGCGAGCTCATCCACCCCAAATTTCCAGGTTATTGCCGATAACGAGACGGGTTTATTGTTCAAGAATAAGCGCGACAGGAAGGTAATTAATGTCGACCCGAATGCCAATCCCGGCGACAATTCAACACGAACAGAGATCACAACAACCGAGTATTTGCAGGTGGTCATTTACGACCACATGACCAGGCGAAAGAATTAGAGGAGGGTTGGATTTGGATATTGGATCTGTAAAATAAATTAATTTGTGCTTCTTTTTCACTTTTCCGTTTTCACCATTCAACCCCCAAATCTCCCAAAGCCCTCTTTACTCCCAGGCGTAAAGAAATTGCCAGCCAACGGTTGCTGTCGTCCGCCTCCTCCTCGGTGTTATCGTCAGAGAACTTCGCCCCCTCGAGCTCTCCTAGCAGCAGCTCGTCCTCCTCGACTGTCGTCAGTTTGAGAGCGGCAAGAGCCTCCATCTTGGTCGATGTCGAAAGTCCTTTCTCGACAATTTTTCTACTGACCAAGCTCCTCGCAACAATGAGATTCGACAAGGGAAGGGGGTCCAAGAAACCGTAGTCCTGGACGAAACGGTCGTTCCCAGCATGTCCACCACCATAACAGATGTTAATTTGTTCGCCAGCGAGAACGTCCTTTCCAGCAACAACTCGCAACTTGGAACCGGAAGCTGCTCGACCGCTCAGCACGTGGGGGGAATCACGGTCGTGATTGCACATGTCAATCATCGGTATCAGGAGAGAGTGGCGTTCTCCATACTCGGACTCGGGTCCCTCGACAGTTAGCACACGGCTCGTGACGTAGCTCAGAGCAAGCTTGAGCTCTTCGTAGTGATCGGGCGACGTGGCACTTTCTTTCAGCTTTTCCAACCTTCGAACAGTTTCGGACTTAACGAACGGGAGCTGTAGTGCCGAGAGAGCATCGTCGCTGAAATAGTCGGTTGTGGTGGAGATCTCGCTACTATGCTGGCGAGGGAGCATCGAAAAGTAGCTGTGGTCGCCATCATTCTCCTTGGTCTTCTTCAATAGATCGGAGAGGGTTATTGCCGCGTTGGTCGGATCGTTATTGTTGTTGGAAACAACACCCAGATCGTACGCGGCTTCAAACGGAATTTCAATCATTGTCTCGCCCTTCTTGATGAAACGAAGCGAGACCACGCCTCGCAAATCATTCACAAAAGCGAGCCCAACTTTGGACACTGTGTCTGCAGCACCAACATTTGCGAGATGCTGGTAGAACTGAATTGTTTTATCAGATGTGTCGTGATCAACTTTGCTCTTCGACATTGGCTTCTTGATTCTCTCTCCGAACCCCTTGGCGCCAACAAAGAGGCGTGAGCGTAAGAGAAAGGAAGGGAGGTGGGCAGGGGCATTAGGAAAACCGAGTATCTCAGAGAGAACACAAAGCACACACAGAAGATCGAAAGGCTTCAGCATCATTGGTAGTTTGGAGAAGTGGTATATGTGATTAAGGTGGAAGGTTTCGCGCTAGGAATACTCTTGTGTCAAGCTTTGTCCCGCAATGTTAAAATAATAAAATCGAGTCTCAGCACCTCATACCTCTCGCAGATCGTGTTATAGTATTTCACAACTTATTCAAAGACGGAATGGGTCCCTCTCCTGTTCAGGCTCCGACCAAAGCACGATTCGACAATATAGATACTGCTGCCATGGTCAACGAGCTGAAAATCACAGCTGTCAACAACAAGGTCGTGAACATCTATGATCTGGACTTTGATCATGTAGAAGGTATCGGGCAATCATCCGGCGGCAAGAAGATCTTAATACGAATGAACAGGTCAACTGCAACAACTTCTGGCCCTCTTGTTTCTTCAGACATTGACCCGTATGATCCCTCTGCGCAAAAGCGGTCCCTGCTCATTGAATCTGGTATTCGATTCAACACCAGCATAGTGTCTCACGATCAATCAGTTGTAGCTGGTGGCGACACGAGCACGAGCTCCAAGTCCACTCTCGTAACTCTCCTTCGGAAGCACCTCAAGAACACGCATCTCATTTCTATTAAGCAGCTCGGGAATTTAGATCGTGTTGTCGACTTTACGTTTGCTGGGAATGCTGGCGAGAAGCACCTAATCTGGGAGGGATATGGTGGTGGAAACCTCGTCCTCACCGATGTGAGCTATCGCATTTTGGGCGTGGAGCGTGTTCACGAGTATTACGTGACGCCCCGAGCTGATTCCGAATCTTCTGACACCACGACTGCCACTCCCAACCCTCCCCTCCCAAAACCTGCTAAGGAAAAGGTCGTTGTTGCCATTGGAAGAATTTATCCCGTGACGCTCTCTACTACGTGGAGCGTTCAAAAATCATTAGAGTCATCCGAAGGCGATTCCTCTTCCTCCAGCTCCCCCCTCCCCCCCTCATTCGTCGACATGGAAGTCCTCGAAGCGACCGCAATGATCAACGCACTACTCCCTTCTTCTTCTTCTTCTTCTTCTTCTTCCACCTCCACTACATTCACAACGAAGAAGAAGAAAGCGAATCCAACCTTGAAAGAAATCATTTTGCGTAACCCAGGGAAATTCAACCTTAATCATTTCGGCTCCTCTCTCATCCACCACTGCCTCCTCAACTCATCAATAGAGCCAACCGAAAAGCTCTCTCCCAATTCACCCCCTTTCACCAATGAGCAAGTTGGAAATATGCAAATCCAGTTCAAACTGGCGGACTCGGACATATTAGACAAGTTCTCTCCCTCTATCTCTCCCTCTCCCTCTCTCAATCCCGGCTACTTGATCCGAAATGAGGTCAGCAATATCAACGTGAGCTTCGAGCCACACCTCTTGAGCCAATACGCCTCCACGCCCTCCACCCAGTTCAACACGTTTTCCGAAGCGGTCGACACCTTCTACACCAACCTGAGCTCCCAGCGGATGAAGCTCAAGTCGTTGCAGTTCGAAACGAACGCTGCGCAAAAGATTGAGAAAATTAAGAACGACCAAAAGAAGAGAATCACAGATTTGGAGGTGGGCGTTGACGACGCAAGGAGGAAGGCGGAGCTCATTGAAATTAACTCGGAGCAGGTGGACAAGGCTATAGTGATTGTCAATAGTGCGTTGGACAGCGGTATGGAGTGGGATACGCTCGGGGAGCTGATTGATTTCGAACAGAGGGTTAACAACAACCCCATCGCGCTGCTGATTGTTGGGATGGAGTTGGAGGACAATAAAATCATTCTCGAGCTTCCTGATTCGGGTGAGAATGAGGATGAGGAAGAGGATGAAGGTGAGCGAGCGAAGCGAAGCGAAGCGAGCGAGCCTTGATGAAGACGAGAATACTCGCGATTAATCCCGCGAAATGGCTACAGACACTATTAAACTCGCATTATTCCACTCAATTCTATGACTCACTTCATTCGTTTTGCTCTTGCTTCATTCAAAATGCGCTTCGCTCGGCGCAGGTGCCAAAATTCCCATCGACTTGTCATTGACCGCTTTCCAAAATGCGCGATCGTACTTTACAAATTTCCGCTCGGCAAAGGACAAACTCCAAAAGACCGTGCAACACTCCTCCAAGGCTCTTGAGGCTGCCGAGTTAAAAACAACTAAGGACCTCTCTACCCACCAATTGAAGAACAAAATTGCAACCACTCGCAATTCGAAATGGTACGAGAAGTTTCGATGGTTCGTTACCAGCGATGGCTACTTGGTTCTGTCGGGAAAGGATAAAATGCAGGTGAGCGAGCGAAGCGAGCGAGCCTTTTGGGAGACAAGCATTCTCGCGATGAAGTGCGCGAAATTTCTGCAGACGGCTGGCTACATCCACTACTAAACTAACCCACCCAAATTCGTTTGGCTCGCTTGGTTCGCTCGTCCTTCATTAAAACACGCATCGCTTCGCTCGGCGCAGAAGGAGATTCTGATTTCTAGGTATTTGAGGGACAAGGACGCGTACTTGAGCGCCGACGTTGACGGCGCGCCAGGCGTGATTGTCAGGGCGAAGGCCAAAGACAACAAACAATTGAGGATCAGCCAAAAGGCCTTGAACGAAGTTGGAATGTTTGTGCTTTGCAGATCTCCGTTGTGGGTGAAGAAGCAAATCACCTGCAGCGCTTGGTGGGTGACGGGGAGGAGCGTGAAAATGGCTGATCCGGAAACGGGGGGGAGGGGTTTAGTCATTGTCGTGGCGAAGAAGAACTTCTTGCCGCCTATCGGTGGGGGGATGGAGATGGGGTTTGGGATTGGGTTTTGCGTGGAATTGGAGGATGGGAAGGCCAACCATGTTGGGGACAGAAGGGATTACGAGTTGGAGGGCGATGGTGGGGAGCTCGCGCTTGAGGATGAGGAGCTAGTTGTGGAGGAAATGGCGGAGCAAATTGTGGTTAAGGAGGTTGTGGAGGAGGAAGTTGTGGAGGAGGAAGTTGTGGAGGAGGAAGAAATAGCGGAGGAGGAGGAGGAGGAGGAAGAAGAAGAAGAGGAAATGAAAGCATCTCCCCCGTCCCCACCCCCGCCCCAAGAACTAAAAAAGAAAGGACTCTCTGCGCACGACCGCAAAATGATCAAGAAGTACGGCTCGCTTGAAAAAGCACAGGAGGCAAAGGCCAAGCTCGCTGAGCAAGAAAAGGCCGCTCCCCTGAAAAAAGCGAAACTTCCTCCTCCACCATCCTCCGCTTCCACCTCCTCCTCCTCCTCCTCCACCACCAAAACCACCGCATTAAGCAGGGGAAAGAAGCACAAACAGAAGAAAATGAACCGAAAGTACGCTGACCAGGACGACGAAGATCGAAATCTGGCCATCAAGGTTTTGCAAGGTCAGGGCGAGAAAGAAAAGGGTAAAGCCTCCTCTTCCTCCTCCTCCTCCTCCTCCTCCTCCAACAAGAACAAGCACAAAAACAAGCCCGTTCCCGTCCAAACACAATCCCAAATAGATGCGGAAACCGCCACGAAAAACCTCCTCGTGAAGGACGGCGCAATAGCTATTGCAAAACTTGACGTTTCTGTTGTAACAATTCTCTCGGCGTGCGCACCGTCGATGGAATCCTTTGACGCGTACTCCTTGGAGGGTGTGGCTGGGTTGGACAGCTTGGAGAAACAAGTCAAAGCCGCCAAAAGGCTGCTTGAGTTGAGCGAAAAGGAGTCGGCCAGCAACAGCAAGAAGCCGATGAATTTTTCGGCTAGCCTGAGCGGGATTGTTCGAACAATCAAGCAGTATGGGTCAATCAAGGGGGAAGTGCAACCGGTTGAGGATGACAACGACAACGAAAAGGATAATCTTGAAGAAGAAATTATTCAAACGCCGATTGACGACTCCGAAGAGGTGATCACCCTCACGGGCAAAGTTCACGAAAACGACAGAATTTTGTACGCTTATCCGGTGTGCGCACCCTACGCTAGTTTGAGCACGTACGCGTTCAAGATCAAGCTGCAGGTGAGCGAGCGAAGCGAGCGAACCTTGATTAAGACGAGAATACTCGCGATGAATCCCGCAATATGGCTGCAGACGGCTTCATCCTCTACTTAACTAACCCACTCAATTCTTTTGATTGACTCGCTCGTTTTGCTCTTGCTTCATTAAAAATGCGCCTCACTTCGCTCGGCGCAGCCCGGCGCACAGAAAGCTGGAAAAAGTGTCAAGCAATCCATCGAGTATTTTTTGAAGCTCAATGCTGTTGGGGGCGGGAGCGGGGGAGGCAAGGAGAGGGAGAGGGAGAGGGAAAAGGCCGACTTGATTAGTAATCTAGACACGGCAGGGTTGACTTCGGTCATGATGGGAGGCGTGAATTTGGTTGCGGCGAGTTCCAAGCTATTTCAACAGGGAAAGAAAGCTCAAAGGGGGCAAAAAAAAAAAGGAATGACGAGCGAAAGGTGATCATGTAAAATAAGGTGTGTGTGGTTCAACTTTTCTTCTTCTTGAGCAAAGCCATCATTCTCCTTCCTCCAGCGCCAAATTTTTTGAATGGAAAAATTATACCTCTTCTAGTGGCCCTCCCCCCCGAGATGACCCCGTTCTTCATCCTGAGCCCGGTGTTCTTTACAGATCTCTTGACCTTTTGGTTTCCGAGGGAGAAGGCCATTCGACTCATTTTTCTGACAGAGCTCCTCTCCCCCTCGTAGAAACGAACAACGTTTTCTTTTTCCTTGAGCTCGCGCTCGTGCTGGATTTGCTGCGCGGCCACCAGCGCCTTCAGCTTCGTCTCAACCTCGCTGGCGCCGTGGACGCTGCTTCGGAGGTTCTTCAACTCGTCAAAGGTTTGGACTTCGAGCTTGTCGTTCTCGTCGCGAAGGGCCTTGACCATCTTCTCCATGGACTTTATCTTAGACTCGTAGGTCTTCAAGTCGCGCTTGAGGTCGATCATGGCCTCGCTACCGCCCTTTTTCAGGGTGGAGATGGTAAGCTTCATCTCCTCAACTTTCGAAGCGTGGTTCTCCTTTAGCTTCTCGATCATGTTGGAATTGGATTGGAGGGTACGTTTGACTGTGTGGGTTGGTTGGGGTTGGGTTGGGTGGGGTGGGGTGGGGTGGGGTGGGGTGGGGTGGGGTGGGGTGGGGTGGGGTGGGGTTGGGTGGGTGGGTTAGATTTGTTTGGAGGAATAGTTTGTTTCTGCGCTTACCTGCCGTCAAATCCTTTGTGAGCTGCTGCTTTTGCTCAGACAGCTTACTGTTGTCGTCAGTGACCTTGGTGTTCGCCTTGGTTAGCTGGGTGTTGGTCTTGGTGAGCAAGGAGGCCTGCTGCTTGAAATCTATTATCTGCTTCTTGAACTTTTCAATCGAAGGATTCGAGTTTGAGATGGAGTTGGAGTTGGGCTTGGAGGAGGAGGGAGATTTCTTCAACGTTTCTTGCTTCTCTTTAAACACATCATTCTCCTTTAGGAGAGACTTCAGCTTCGTGTACTCAACCAAGGCATCTTCAGAGGAGGATGAGTATAATTTAATCTGGGCATTTGGATTAATTTGAAGAGGCTTCAGAATGACGTTGGAGAAAGAAGAAGTTTGTGGTAGGGAAACTAGACTAAGTAAAACAATGACGATGGAAACGGAAGTCATTGTCGGAGAGTTGACGTGTAATATATTCAAATATCTTACTAAATACTTAATTTTTTTTTTTTTTTTTTTTTTCAAATTATTATATTATTTAAATCTTTTTCACGTTGCATGGATCTGTTTGATGAAGTCTCGAGGGCACTAAACAAGCCTGTCAGTCAAATAGTGGCCAAAGACTACGCGCGATTGAGCAAAAGATTCATTGTTGGTGGGGACCACGGAGCTGGAATTCTAAATACATTGAACAAACTCTTGGACTTGTTTGGTGAATGTGGTGGGGTGACATTGGGCGAGGATGCTGGTGCGAACAGTGAGGAAAATCCGGACAAGAGTGAGTTTGTTGCAGGCCTTCTTGAGAGCATCAGTGATACAAGAACTGTGCGAGTTCTGAAATTGACAAACCAGGCAATTCTCGCTGGCGGGATTTTCGCATTGAGGACACACGCCTCTCTAACCGGAGTGATTATGACTGATGATAGAAGTGAAGAGGGGTGGCGCATACGAGTTTGTAGATGTGAAGATGGTGAAGTTGAGGTGACACACCTCCGAAGAGAGATTTGCGACAACGACAACTTCAAATTAAGATGGGAACTGAGTTTGAAAGTCGATTCTGAAATGGAAAAGGTCATGTGCGTGAGAGTAGCAGTCACAAGCATAAATGAGAATTCAAGGGACTCGCTGGAGCAAGATTCAAGAAGATTGGGAGAAGAATTGGGGTTGCTGGATCGTTTGCCATTGGGTGGGGTGATATACGAGAAGAGAGTAGAGGAGGAGGAGAAAGGGAATTAAAAAAGAGAGAGTAGTTTTAATTTGATACTATTTTGTTTGTTTAGCTCGCCATTCATCTAGCCCCTGCTCATAAATTTCTCGCTGCATCCCTTCCGGTGTGTGGACAGAATGCACTCCAAGGTTGTTGACATTGTTGATGTTGTATAGCTCATTGTCATAGAATATCATTTCACTGTACTGAATGGCAGGGAAATTCTTTTTCAGCTTTTGGAAGTGCTCCTTCTTGTTAGCTTTGAAGATTTGTTTGCCAGCGAGGTCAACGAAGGTAGACAACTTCTTCTTCTTGCCCGACTCGAACAGGTCGAGGCAATCATCAGCCCACGCGGGTTCGTCGGTGCAGCTGACCCAGCTGATCACACAGTTTTCAGTTGCTTCAAGCTCATCCAAGATATTTGCTACATCGCCAAGTAATCTCACTGGCTGATTCGATTTGTCCATGAGCTTGTTTATATTGTTGTTGTTATACGTATTTTGGGGTGTGAAGGGGGCACCACCACCCCACAGCATATACATATCAGGAGCCCAAACAGTACCATCCAAATCGAAAGCAACCAATTTAGGCATAGGGAGGATCATTACGATGCTGCCAGATGTTTGGAGAGGCTGTGGAACTTCGTTGAAATTTCAAATTCAAAACAATAGTGGAGGCGGAACACGTGAGGTTTGGTGAAATTGGCGGGTGGCTTGGGTGGCAGAAGAAAATCTTTTTGGATCTTTTAAAAACTGAGAATTACAATTCTTAGCACCTTAGAGCCACCTTACGGAACTAAACTCTTGAGAATTACAATTCTTAGAGCCACCTTACGGAAACTAAACATGTCAGTCACCAAATCTGAGTGCTCTGCTTTGATTGAAGCGTTGGGGAACGACAATCGAATCCCTTACAAATGCGATGCAATCGTTGTGGAGAAGCGCCTTGCAGTAAACGATGGGGATACCCACCAGCAAAAGATGTGGCCAAAATTAGCTCGTCGAGTTTCCAATCTTGCTCCTGAATTACAACAACAAAATTGGTTGGGGGAGATCACAGTTTCTAAAAATCAGTGTAACGAGTTGCGAATTGCTCTGGCCAAATTCGATCAGAATAAGGCAAATGATCTCCTTCCCAAGGCATGTGGGGGAGGTGGAGTTCCTCCTAAGTCTAGTGGTCATTAGCTTGGGATTGGATTTGCTTAGAAGCTTAAGAGGTTTGAAAAGATTACATCTTACTGTTATGGGGGTGGATGAGGGAGCTTCATGTGAACATTTAATCATTCAATCCCCTCCACTTCCATTCCCATTTCCCCTCCACTCATCTCCTCTCTCTTCTCTTTTCCTCAAACTCCAACTCAAAATAAAACCACGCTCACCATCATTATCATCACCATTGCCATCAAAACTGCTCCAAACCCTACCCTACTGGCGCTTCCAAACACCCGATCAATGCAATTCGTATCGTAGCTCCCGAAGCTCTTGCAGCTCGCATCTAGACCCTTTGTGTACGGAAACTTTTCTGGTAGCTCGTCGCACCGCCCTGTCTCACTGTTCAAATTATTATCGTCGACACAGCAGGCGTATTCCTCTCTCCCCCCGCACGTCCCGCTATCCCCGCACATCTCGCCAGTTCCGCATTGTAGCACATCCTGGGTTATGCACGACTCGGCGCAATCGGCCGTTTCTAGCTGAGTTGTTGTGGGCACATCGCAAATCGCATCGCACTCCACATCACTCATATTCAATGGCACGCTCAGCCTCTTCAGCCCGTTCAATTCGTCGAATTGTCCCGCGTTCAAGCTGTCGAACTTGTTGTCCCCCAGTGTAAGTTCTTTAAGCCTGCTGCCCAGCCCGTTAAAGGCGTCCTCGTGGAGCGCCTCGATCTCGTTATTGTGCAACCACAAAATTTCCAAATTTGGCGCACCGACAAAAGTGTCAGCCTCGATCTCCTCTATGGCCGAGTAGTGCATAAGCAAGTGAGTCAGATTTCCCATGTTGGCGAAGCTTCCTGGTTCCACGTGCTGCAAGTTCTCGTTATTATTTAAATAGATGCTTTCAACCGAGTTTGAAATGTTTGCGAATGATTCTGTGTTTTGGGGAGGGTGGGGTTAGCATTATGATAAAAATGATACAGGGCTTGAATATGGCTCACCAGTCGTCACGTTCGTGAAGGCATTGCCCTGCAACCAAATATAACTAATCTCGGCAAACCCAGACTCTTTTTTCATGGTATCTTCATTCAAGGCCTCAAAGGGAAGTGCACTTGGGATTGTCAATGGGATCGAAGTGAGCCCCCTGTTCGAGCAATCAATGATGGCCAGAGGGCCCCTTTCTGCGGTTGCCACTTGCACGTAGCAGGCGCAAAGTGGAGCAATTGTGGAATTGGGTGTGGGTCGTTGGCAGCAATCCAAGTTTGGGTTGGGTTCATAAGCTGTCCAGGAGAAATTGGCGTCAGCAGCAGAAGCATAGCCTAAGTTTAGGGCAAGTGCACAAAGTGTGTGGATGCAGAACTGCATTTTTTTAGTTGATGGGTGAACCAAGGGAAGACAATCAGGTGGCAATATTTTGTTTAATTTTTTATAAAAAAATTTATCGGTTGTAACTTATATTTTCTCTCCCTAGCCTCCCAAAGGATGGCAGAAGAACTTGCCAACGGACTGGCTGACCTATTTGAGTTTTTGATGACGAATGGAGTCCCTTCCACATCAATAACAGATCTGAAGGACTTGGTTGAAGCTGAAAAGCACATGGAAGCCTTAGATGCGGCTCAAGCTTACAGCACGTGTTACCCGTACATGAAACACAGCCAGCTTGTATTTCAGCTGGCTGGGATCTGGGAAACTTTGTGCACCAAATACGTCAAGGCACTTGACAGCCAAATCAAGAAGATTATAGCAATAACAGCAGACAGCAAAGCTGAAAATGAGGTTCTCGAGGCTGCGCAGGCCAAAAAGGAGGAGCTGGCGCGCGTCACATATCGCGCGAATTCCAACTTGATTCGGATGCGGGCCTTGAAAACGGTATACATGAAAAAGGAGGCCGGAGAGAGTTTTCCAAAAGTTGAGAAGGTGGTCTGGCTGAATAAGGAAATGTTGAAGGCATTCAGGGAGAAGACGGCTGCTGTTTGAGGTAGAGATAAAAAGGAAGTAGATGTTTTTCAAACATTTGCTTAGCTGATTATTTCGTCAAATGGGTCTGGGCCCTTGGTTGGAGATGACACTAGCACAACCGCTTCATCCCCCGCTTCCACGACCTTGGTTTCAGATCCAAAATCTCCAAAGGCAGTGAAATCTACAAACCCCTTCTCCCCTTCTCCTCCTGCGCCAACCCCATTGGTATCCTGCTGCTGCTCTATATTGTCCGCCGCAAAGTTTGCCCACGCTCCCCCCCCATCCCCCCCATCTTCGAGCAACACATTCCCATCGCCATTAATTGGACTTGGCGCCATCATGCCGTTGCCCGCGAAGAGGTTCTGGATGTTTCGAGGCTCTTCTTCGTCGCTGCTGCTCCCATCTTCATCCTCCCCATTCCCATTGTCCGATCCCGTGCCCGTGTCGACGTTCAAACTAACCTCCTCCTTGAAATAGTCAACGATCGCCTCATCGTCGTCGTCCTCATCGTCATCATCATCTTTCTCCCTCATCCCAAACGCCGCCCCAGTAAACCTCCCACTCGCCTGCATGCCGAGATTCCTCATCATGTCCTCCGCAACGTCCAGGTCGAAGTCGTTCTCGGCCAGGCTGGACGACCTGTCCACGGAATTGTCGAACCCGCCCAAGGGCGTGGACTGGATGTTCGTTGCAGTGGCCAGTTTGTCAGTCACAAATTCCATCCAGTGCGAGGCGGTTGGACCGGGTATTCCCTCAATTATTGATTGTAGTGTGGAAGCGGTTGTGGAAGTGGAATTATCTGCCGCAATGGTCGACATGGAATTGTCGTTGTCGTTGTCGTTGTCAGCCGCAATGGTCGACATGGAATTGTCGTTGTCATTGTCGTTGTCGTTTATCAGATCAATGTCTTCGTCCGCATCCCCCCCATCCCCCCCATCCCCATCAGGATGCAGACGAGCTTGTTGGTCCCTTCGCTGCTGCTGCTGATTTTTTATTTGCTGTTGTTGCTCAATCTCAGCCGCCTCCTCCTCGCAACCGTGCACAATGGCCTGACAAATTATAATTACGTGGCCCATGTACCCCTTTCTCCGCTTCACTACCCTGCCCGCCTCGTCCCTTATAACGCTGCGCCGAGCGAATTCATGCGAGATTGTGCGCATTTTTAATGGATCAGGGGGCGGGCGAGCGAGTTAAAAAAATTGAGAATAATGTTAGTTTAGTAGTGGCTCGTATATATTTCTCGTCTTCATCAAGGCTCGCTCGCAGTATTTCGCTCGCTCACCTCCTCTCAATGTCAACATTCTCCTCCATCTCGAAGCACTCCATCAGCCTCGTCAGCAACTTGCACTCGACGAGAAAGAAGTCCTGGAGCTCTCGTCGGCTCCTGCCGCCCTCGATCACGTGTACTAGCAAGTTCGCGACGCTTTGGTGCAGCATGTTGCTGGACTCGTACTTGAAGAAGAGCGAGATGCTGGTGGCTAGGCTGTTCAATTTGCTCTCGCCGAAAACACTCGCCAGCACTTCGTCAACGTCGGGATTGGCGAGCAGCACCAAAGATTCCAGCAGCCGGACCAGCTTCAGTCTGGTTGAGCCTAGCCTGGGGACTAGATTTATACACTGGTTCATGGCCTCGCCGTTCGACTCGTCGTCGGCAAGAATTTCGTTCAGGTTGGAAAGTTTCGATTTCAAAACTTGCACCAGCGCGGTTGTTGTTGCATGGGCTCCGCCGTTGTGTACGATCTGGAGGGGGGGGGG
>BRYC01000445.1:0-20783 GCA_030267985.1 Parmales sp. scaly parma | reverse complement strand
GGGGGGAGGGGATGGGGAAGGGGATGGGGATGGGGATGGGGAGCTGTTGTCGTTTTTGTCTGATTCAGGGAGGGGGGGGGATGGAGAAGGGGGCGGAGGCGGAGGCGGAGGCGGAGACGGAGATGGAGACGGAGGAGGGGGGAGGAGAGCCGTTGCGGCCATCTCCTTGCTTAACACTTCCTCACTCCTACCAATCAGGCATAACAGCATGTCGCCAACAACTTCTGGCGAAGTCATGAAATTAATTATCTGGTCATTCTGGTCCTTGACCTCTTGGATAAGCTCGTCCTCAGAGAACAGCCGAGTCAGTTGGATGGGGTTTGTGGCTTCGTCCACTGTGTCCAGGTAATCCTTAAGTGGGCTTTCAAAGGAAAATGCTTGAGCCCAGAGAGACTCTGCCCCAAACATCTATCTCAACTCAAATAGGCTCAGGCTGGTTCTGGCTTGCTGTGGGAGTGCGGTTGTGTATTAGCTGTGAACCAACAAAAAAAAAAAGGGAGAGGTAAAAAAAGTAAAAATTAAAAAAACTAAAACTTCTTAAACCCTTCCTTGCAAGCTCTATAAGCTCTATAAGTATATAATATATACCACCAATTTATTCTTGGCTCTTCAACCCTCTATTCCCCCATTATAGCCCAGAAATACACCTATCATCAATCTCAATTAAGTCTGTGAAGATGGACCAACAGCTCCACGGGCATACTTTTGATGTAGATTGCGTGGCGTTGCGTTGTAACGGCCAAGTGGCATCGGGTGATGAGGGCGGGTCAATCGTCGTCCACTCGACCAGATCCAGCAAGGTAGAATATCAAGCTGACAATACTTTTGCTGGAGGGGTCCTTGGTCTTTGCTATCTTTCGAATGGCTCACTTGTGGCTTGTGGCTATGATGATAACGGCTTGAAGGTGTTCAGCCCTTCCCTCGAGTTGGTCCAGACCTTGGTGGGACACAATGGTCCTGTTAGATGCGTCACCGTCACTCCATCAGGCTCCCACATTGCTTCTGGTTGTTATGGGAAGGTGATGATTTGGTCGGAGCCGGTGGAGGGTGGAGAGTGGGCGAGAGTGCAAGTGCTTGAGGATCACACGCGTGCGATTCATGCAGTGTGCTTCTCCCCCGACGGCAAGCAGCTGGCTACTGGAGGTGGCGACAGGCTCATCAAACTCTACAGCTTCGGCGAGGGAAGTGCCATCTTAGCGCACACGTTGGGGGGCCATTATCACTATGTCATGTCCCTCTCGTTCTCTCCCGACTGCAAACTCCTTTGCTCGGGAAGTCACGATAGATCCATCAAATATTGGAACCCTGCCGATGGAAGCTTGGTGAAGAGCATCGACCAGGCTCACACCACCTCTTACGTCCGGAGCGTCTCATACTCCCCCAACGGGCGTGTTCTTGTGAGTGCCGGTGAAGACAATACGATGAAGATCTGGGATGCTGAGACTTTCGAGCTCAAGCACACGTTCCAGCAGGAATTCCTCACCACCCATCTCAAATTCACGGCCGATTCCAATTACATTGTTTCGGCCAACGACGACAAGACGGTTAGAATCACCCCCTGCCGTGAGTACCACATCACGGGCCTCACCCCCATCCTCAACCTCATTCTCCACATCGTCTACAAGTGGGAATTTGTGTCGTTTTTGGAGCCAAACGAAAACACCTCACCCCTCGAGAAAGTCATGAGGCTACTCGGCGAGTGCGTGTACAACGGCGGCTACAACGTCACATCCGAGATCCTCTCCTTCCTCTCCCCAGCCCACCTCCCAATCCAAATCACCCCTACTAGATGGCGCCCAACTAAGAGCAAATAAATGATTTGATTATTTTTATACAGGCAAACACCGCGTCTCAAAGATCCTGTTGCTGCAATGCATTATTCTGTGCATCGACAGGTTCAAGCAGACTTGCTGGAGACGAAGTGCCAGCTCTGGTTTCTCCTTAACCATTAATTTCCAATTTACCTCGCTCAGTTTCCAAAACAGCCCGTTGCTCGTGCAGGTGACGGTAGATATCCTCCTTCCGCTCCGGATCATCTCACCCAAACACAAATCGTGTAAGCCTATTATGTCCCCGCCTTCTATTTCTTCTGTCGTGCCTGCCTCGCTCTCCAGCACACTTTTGTACTTGCCCAGAATTGTGAGTGCTGCGAACACATTATTCGCCTCCCCTTGCCTCCACAGAACCTCGTTCTCTTCAACCATCACGCACTCGAAGTAGCTGAATATCTTTTCCGCTGCCCTCTCAACCCCGCCTCTGCCTCCTCCGTCAACTTCCGATCCGGCCATATAAGCATTCAGGCAAGAAATTGCAATCGTCGCGTTGTCATTCTCCTCCTCGAACACTTCGCCACTTCCGCCACCTCCCCCCACGCCCACGACCATAAGCCTGCTCCGATGAGCATAGTCCACGAAATTTTCCTTCTCCAGGCCTGGTGCTTGGAGCGCGATCAACCCGTCCTCGACGAACGCCAAAGCTGAATCTAAATCAGAACTCACAACAGCGTCTGTTCGCAGACTCTCGGTGAGCTCGAACGTGCAGGGGAACCCGGCTTCCCCCCCCCTGCCCGTCACGAAGACGCAGAAGAGGATGCCGCTTTTAACGAAGAAGTCTCTGAGTTTGACCAGCGACTGAGCTGCAGAGCTGCGCCGAGTCGAGCGAAGCGAGCGAATTAGAGATTTCTTTTCTTTTTCCCTTTTTCGAGTCTCCCACACAAATCTGGCTCGCTTCGCTCGCTCGCTCACTCACCTGTCTATTCCATTCACAAGACTGAAATCCAATATTATCCCTGCAATTCCTCTATTCGTAATTCCCTCGTTAACGACGCGCTTGATCTCATCGTTGAACCTCGCCAGGTTGCCAAAGTATAAATGAGACTGCAGCTGAATGATGGTGATTTTACTGCGTCCGTGTTCCTCGCTCTCCAGAATTTCTCTCGCCGCTCTCGTTCGGAACCGCTGGCTCCTCAGCGTCGTTGCGACCATGCTACCTCTGATCGGATTCAAATGAATGCTGGCATTTACCACAAAGCCAATTGCCGCACTGATCACTCCGACGGTTAGTCCAAACGTCATGCCGCCCAAAGACATCGTAATCACGATTCCCCATATTGTCAAATACTCCAAAAAGTCGAAGCCGGTGTTGTAGCTAAAATACACGCCTTCCAAAAACAAATCCAACCCAACATGCACCAAAAGCGTGCCCGCCATGCACCTCGGCACAAACGCTGTGATGCTCTGTCCGAAGAAGAAGAAGAATAAAGACATTGCGGTGATGCATAGACTTGAAGTTTTCCCCCCGCCTCCGGCTTTCCAGTAGGCCACGCTGTTGCTATAGCACATATAATTTTGGCACCCTCCGCCCAGCCCGCTCAGCAAGTTGCTAATCCCGTGGCCAATTAGCTCCTTGTTCATGTTGCTTTCGACGCCGGTGCTCATGGACAGCGAGGGAATGTTGATGGGTACGTGCATGATGCTGAAAACTGTCAGTCCAATGATTGTCGGAATGCAAAGTCGAATTGCCTCCCAATCGCATTTTTTGAAATCTATAAGCGTAAACATTTCGAAATTATTGCTGTTTGCAAGTTCCTCGGGGGTTGGTGCGGGGAAAAAGAAGGTTGAGCTGCGGGCTTCCTCCGCACTGATTCCAGCTACCTTGCAGAGGATAAACGTCATTGGAGTAATTGATATAAAGAACAGGGGGGAAAGGAGAGGGAATGCTTTGTCCTTGCGCTCCATGACCAAAAGCATGATACGCAGGATCACAACCAAGATAACCACCACAAGCCAGAGTTTTGCAACAGCGAAGTCAAAAAATTGCTCAGCACTGGCTATTGTGGCCTCAAAGTGTAGTCCCGTTGAAACCTCCAGCCCCGTGGTAACAACAAATACTCCAATTCCGCCAATGCACCCAACTATAACGTGCTTGGGGAACAAGTAAACGATAGAGCCAAGGTTAAAGTAACCGAGGGCAAAAAATGTAAACCCCACCACAATGGTACTGATCCCAAAAGCAATGATCGTCGTAGACAACGCAGACATAGTCGTTCCTTGGTGGCTCGTTATAATTTCCGCAATTGCGTGCATGAAGGGAATGTTCTCGACCATCATCATTCCCATTGCGCAGTCAAACTCTGATGTGAAGGTGAACGTCAGTTGACTAATGGCCGTTGAAAAGAACCACATCTTCAATCCAATCGCACGAGAAGTTGGGAAAGGCTCCCACGATATGGGGAAGAAGGCAGATCCAAAGGGAACGCAAAGCATGAGATTGAGCATGCTCGCCAGCACAACTGACGGGGTGGAGCTGACCAGTTTTTTTATTAGTTTGGCGGTGGTGCTTCTCTGCTCGAATTCATCAAAGTCAAAGTTGTGTGAAGGTTTTTTTTTTGGCTTCCTCTGAGGCGATTTTGCTGTTGCTGCAGTTGACAGGCTATCGACTATGATGTTCTTGGTCGATCGAGGAGAGGGACGCGTTCGAAAATCTCCTCGGCCTCTAATGAGTGGAATAGCCCCCCAGACACTGTTTGGCATTTCGACCTGTTCGCTATCTGAGGGGTAAAATTCAATTGCGATGAAGTTGGAGGAGGAGTTGGAGTCAGAGTCAGAGTCAGCAAATATTGCATCAGATCCAAGTGTCAGTGATAACGGCTCGTCGTCGCTGTGTATCGCCCCGTACTTCGTTGGGGATGGGGAGAGGACAGCCAGGGTTGAATCCAATATCCTTTCCAGTCTCCTTCGAGACTTCTCAGTTATGTTCTCTCTCGGTGTGTGAAAGTTGTCATTGTCCTGCGGACTAGCCAGGAGGCTGTCGTTCTCTCCGGGCATGATCTTTGTTCTCATCCAATGGTCTGAAAACTCTCAAGTGTGCTTCATTAAACTCAGCTTAAAACACTCACTAGTAGCAATGGGGGTCGGGCACGGACAGGAAAGTAAAATTTTAAGCCCAGGTGAGCGTGTCTCTATTAATAGTATGATTGATATGCAAAAAATTTCAAATAACAAATTCCTTTCACGATTTTCCAAAGTGTACTACAACATGATCCGTCCGCGCATCGACCCCAGCGAGTACGCTAGACAAAAAAAGGAGAAAGCTGAAGCTGCCAAAAAAAGAAGGGAGGAGATTAAGAGAAAATCTCGTGGAGAGGACTATGAGGAACCTCCCTCTGACTCCAACAATCAATCATCATCGTCACAATCCGAAGCAAAGCAGCAGCACAGTGGTTCTGGTGGTTTTGACGAGGATGCGCCTCTCAACTCCCAGTACTCGCAGCAACCCTCCCAGCAGCAATCCCAGCAAAAAGCCCAAAGTTCACAAATACAGCAATTCCAACCCTTCACCTCTTTCACGAATCCCCCTCAAAACCCGCAAGGTTACGAGTTCTCGCCTGCCTTCTTTGAGAAAAATAGAGTCCAGTCCGGCGACACCAGCGACTCTGATCGCCCCACCTCCTGCCTGGCACTTTCTCCCAACCAACAGGAGGGTTGCGTCGGATCGTCCGATCACGCGCTGTACACTTTCCAGCTATCGTCTGGCACCGGTCTGCGGCGGCTGTACTCCCGCCACGGGGGGCACAGTGACTGGGTTTCCACTGTGACTTATCTGGAAGATGGTCGGGTTCTTTCGGGGGGTATGGACGGTAAATTGTGTTTGTGGCGACGCGGCGGCGGAGCGCAGGCTTCTGCCGAGGATTTGATCGGCGAGCAGGGCAGTATTAGCAAAGTTAGCGTCGTGCCGGCAAAGTCGAACATTGCCGCGAGCAGCGGTTACGACGGGAGCATATGCGTTTGGGATTTGAGCAAGGTGAGCGTGCGAGCCGATCCTTGTGGCAGTCGAGAAGGCGAGAATAATACCTCTTAACATGAGAAATTATGTCCCCCCACCACTGCAGCACACGTCGAAGGTGGTAAAAATCGTGAATGAGCGAAAACAGCTCCCCCCGATTTTGAATTTCGACATATCCCCCAGTGGGAGCAAGCTCCTGTCCGGCACGAACAACGGCTTGGTCAGCCTTTGGGACTTGGGCTCCGAGAAGGTCGTCAAGGCCGCAGCTGGAAAGCACCAGTCCCAGTGCTCTCAGGTTGTCGCGCACCCGACGGAGGAGGGGTCGTTCTTCACGGCGTCTGTGGACGGCACGGTTGCCTTCTGGGACACGCGCGGGCCGTTGGGCAGCGCCAATGGGAACGAGGTTGGCGACACTGATATCACCAAGGTTTTTGGAAAACGTGACCCGCGAACGGGCGCAACGAACAGCTCCATCAGCGATCTCAAGTTCGTGCCAAACAGCACTTACGTTGTTTGCTCCGGCGGGGGCGGGACACTGTGCATGCTAGACACGCGAATGAACATGAATGTGGTCGGCGATTTGGAGATGGAGGGGCACACGAAAAGCGTCACGAGCGTCTGCGTTGACCCCACCGGCAGGTGAGTGAGTGAGTGAGTGAGTGAGTGAGTGAGTGAGTGAGTGAGTGAGTGAGTGAGTGAGTGAGTGAGTGAGTGAGTGAGTGAGTGAGTGAGTGTGCGGAAGAAGAGGAAAGGCCAAACTAACCAAAAAAATAAATCGCAGTGTCAGCTTCAGTGGAGGGGCCGATGGGATGGTCATCGCTCACGATTTGAAAACACTGAAGCCTATCTACGGCATGGGAGCGAACAAGAAGGAGGCGAACTTCATCACCACGACGAATGATAAGCTCGTGGTCAGTGGCGGAGACGGTCACGTTTTGATTTATCAATTCTGATTCTATCAATGTGTATGCTCAAGTGTAGATATAAAAATGAATATAGATTTCTTCTTGACATTGTTGAATTGTTGGTTGTTTGTTCAAAGACAAAGACTCACGTCCCCGCTTGGAGTTCTCTCGACCTTATTTAATTGCTGGAGCGTTCGCAAAACGTTCGAGCCAGTTAGCCCTGTCACCTTGAGTCCCGCTGCATTCATCTGGAGAATAGACGAAGAGGTTTTTGATACGGAACTCAGTGAGGAAGAGAGGTCGGATATGGTTGACGTGCCCGTGTTGCTATTGCTGTCGGAATTGCGTGGAAAAATAATTTTAGTTTAGTAGTGAATGTAGCCGTAGTATAAGCTATTGAAACAGCTAAACAGGTCAGGGACGTCCAGATCAGGGTCATGTGCACAACAACGCTATGTAAACTCAAAATAAGGCAAAAATGTTCGCGCTCACCTGTTGCTGTTGCTGTTGCTGAGGCAGCTCAACGAGGGTCGGGGAACCGCCTTCGTGGTGTCGTTATAAACCCCAAAAAGGTACCGAAGGACGTTGTTGCAGTCATCCAGCTTGCAGCGACCCTTGGTGGAATCGCTGAGATTGGTGAACTCCTCAATTGTTATTGGTGTGAACTGATGCTTCTTCGATTTCTTTGAGTTGTTGTTATTCGGAAATTTGGAGGAGAGGGAGAAGGAGGTGCTATTTAGCTTGTCGAGAAGGCTGCCAATCTGGTGGCTGGGCTGCTCCTCCGATTCGTTTGACATTTCTAGCTGAGAGATTAACACCAATATGCACTCCTTGATTTCTTCATCAGAGTTGGTATTGGCAAGAACTTTGGATGCAAATGGGTTGCGGGCGGTTGTGGAGTCAAACCCGACTTGCTGGGACAGAAGCTCTAATGTGTGGTTGTTTTCGAGAAGAAGGGCAGCCGTGGTTGTAACAAGGTGGGGGGAAGTGGATTTGAGATCGTTTATTTTGGTCGAGAGGGATTCAAATGTGGCTGTGAGGGCGTTCAAACGATGAACAAGTTTTTGGGGGTTAGGAATGTCGTTGGCATCGCATTGCTGGTGTAGCACGTTCTCAATTTGGTGGGATGATTGGGCCAAGGAATTTGTGATCCTCTTTAGCTCTATCGTGAGTGAGGAAGAAGCTGTTTCCATATATATATGAAAGGTTTTAGGAGGGGGGGAGATCAGAACGAAGTAGCTTGGATGGCATAAATGGCGTGGAATTTTAAAACCAAAGAAATTTTGAAAATATTCATCAAAAGTATCGAAGCGACAGCAATAGCAACAACAACAGCAACAGCAACAGCAACAGCAACAGCAACAGCAACAGCAACAGCAACAGCAACAGCAACAGCAACAGCAACAGCCACAGCAGCAACCACCTGTTGAACGAAAGGTCAAAATCCAATCGAACCAACTCGAATGCGACGAACAATCATCAGATTTCTGCTGCTGTGCAGCCTTAGCGGCGCCTTATTCGTGCCGGCTCAAAGAAATCGGTTTACTGTTCGTTATGCCGGCTCAGCCACAACATCATCCACCTCCTCGACTTCGTCAACTACTAAGACCACCACCTCTTCCACAGCCTCGAAGAACTTCAAATCGTCTGGGGCTGCCCTGCTCATTTCGAATTTGAATGTGATTGTTCCAGGCATGACTCAGCCCCTCCTTACTGACATTAACTTTCGTGTCGATCCGCTGGAGAAGTGGGCCATAGTTGGTGCGAACGGCGCTGGGAAGTCGACGCTGTTGAAGACAATTACAGGGAATCTAGCCACTGCCGTTGTCACCGACTTCTCAAAGCCTGGGGCTGGCAGCGCCAGTGGGATTGCGTTGGGGGTTAACCAGCGCTACGGCTACCTTGAGCAGACTGCCGTGAGCGGCAAGACAACAACCGTTTTTGAGGAGTGTCAGACTGGGATGGAGACCCTCGAAAAAACAAAGCTTGACATTGCCACATTCACAACGGCGATTGAGAACGGTGACTACAGCGACAAAACGCTGCAAGGATTGGCCGACGCTGAGGAAATTTTCACGGCCCTGGGCGGCTACAATCAGGAGGCGGAAATCGATTTTGTGCTGAAGGGGTTGGGCTTTTCTCCTTCCGACACCGATAAGCTCTGCAGCGAATTCTCGGGCGGATACCAGATGAAGATCGCTCTTGCCCGATTGCTTCTGTCGAAACCTTCGATTTTGCTCCTCGACGAACCCACAAATCACCTGGACGCGAGGGCGAAGAGCTGGCTCGCAAAGTATTTGAAAAATTACGATGGGACAATCATCATTGTGACCCACGACACTGACCTGATAGCTGTTGCGTGTAATAGCATCGCCAATATCAACTTGGGTAAACTGCAGGTGAGCGAGCGAAGCGAGCGAGCCTTGACGAAGACGAGAATACTCGCGATGAATCCCGCGAAATGGCTACAGACATTATGGCTACATTACTAAACTAACCCACTCAATTCTTGTGACTCGCTTGTTTTGCTTTTAATTCATAAATATGCGCCTCGCTTCGCTCGGGCAGACGTACAAAAGCATGACCTACGACCAATTCTTGGGTGAGAGGAAGAGGAGGGCGGAGGCTGCCCTGGCGGCCTACAACAACAATTTGGCCGAGGCAAAGCGACTGCAGGATTTTGTTGACAAGTGGGGAGCTTCAGCGACGAAGAAGACGATGGCTCAGGACCGCGTCAAGAAACTGGAGAAGATGCAGAAGCTTGGAATGCTCACTCCACCGGACATTTCCGTGGTGAGCGGGGAGAAGAAGCCGATCGTGAACTTCTCCCCGGCGGTGAAGATCATCGGCGAGCCGTCGATCGTCCGACTTTGCAACGCGGACATCAGCTACGACAAGGACGTTGCTCCAATTTTGGAGAACGTGAACTTTGACGTGCTGCCGGGGATGCGACTCGTCATCAGAGGAGTCAACGGAGCTGGCAAAACCACTCTGTTCAATGCTTTGCGAAACGGCGAGGGCATGGTGGCAGGAATCAGAATTGAAAATAGTCAGCTGGCCGTCAACACTTTTAGCCAGGACTTGGCGCAAATCCTCGACCCAACAATCACCCCTATCGAAACGATAGTGCGCAGCGTGCGAAGTGGGAAAGGTGAGCGAGCGATGAAGTGTGCGAAATGGCTAGAGACGGCTACATCCATCCACTACGAAGCTAACCCACCCAATTTGTTTGGCTATAAAAATGCGCCTCGCCTCGCTTCGCTCGGCGCAGGTGGTGACATCTCCATCTCCAACCAGCGCATCCAATCCGTTCTAGGAATACTTGGGCTGAGCAACGAGGCTCAGAACAAGTTGATCAGCCAGCTGAGTGGCGGACAGAAGGCTCGGGTCGCACTCGCGTCGTTCATGATTCGACCGGCCAACTTGCTGTTGCTGGACGAGCCAAGCAACCATCTCGACCGCGAATGCATAGCGGCGCTCGTGGAGGGGTTGAGCAATTTTGAGAAGGTTTCGAAGCAAAAGCACGCAGCGGTCGTTTTCATCAGTCACGACCAGCACTTTTGCAAAGCAGTTGACATCACCCACGTTGCGACAGTGTCCAGCGGAGGCGTGAAGATCGTAGAGCGTGGACTTTTAGAGTCTGATTTTGAGATTAACGAAGAGGTGAAGAGGAATGGAAGAGTTGCTGATGGTATAGTTGTTGAAAAAGTTGTTGTAGGTGAAGTAGATGCGGCCACTCGAAAGAAGTTGATGAACGCACCCAAGAGGCTCGTGCGGCTGGAAAAGGACATCATTCTTATCGAAGAGAAAATTGGCCAGCTTGACGTCGAGATGTTGGAGAAGGGAGACGATTACGATGCGCTTCAAAATCTTCAGGGGAAAAAGGAATTCGAGCAGTCCAAGCTGGACAAGTTATACGCTGAGATGGAAGAACTCGATACAATTTGTTGAATCCCATTAAAAAACTCTCTACCCAACATATTACGCTATATACCACTTCTGTCTAATCCTGCTGACTCATGATGTGGAAAAATTCCTCCTCGTTGATTTCTCCATCCTGGTCGCGATCAAACTCGTCGATCATCGCCTGCAATTCCTCCTCGCTCAAATTCTCTCCAAGCTCCCGAGCTATTCTTCGCATGTTCTTCATTCCAATCCTCCCCGATTTGTCGTCGTCGAACAAAGCGAAAGCCTTTTGTATTTCCTCCTGGGGGTCCCGCTCCGCGTAGAAGTCAGTCATAATGTCCAAGAAGATGTTGTAGTCGACCTTGCCCTCGTTCGCCGGGTCGACATCGTGCACCAATTTCACGACCTGTTTCTTCTTCACCTCAAAGCCAAGCGCTCTGATGAGCACCTTCAGTTCATGGAGGTCGATCTTCCCCGTCTTGTCCGCATCAAAGAGGTCATACGCCTCCTTCAGCTCCTGCATTTGATCAGTTGTGAGCTCCCTGGGCCTTCGGTTGGGCCTTTTTGACAGGGAAAGAGGATTCTTCAGCATCCTGTTGAACTGCTAACAAAACAAATCTTTAGAGGGATACTTGCAATACTCTTACGGTGTGCTCAACTGGATTATATTTCGGGGCTTACCTTATCACGTGTCTTTAAAAATATTTATTTAAATTTGTTCAAAAAAATATCTTCACTTTGCACCTTTTTTTAACTAATAGATGGGTGTCGTTGGGAAACTAGTTGGGGCTCTGTCGTTTCTGAGACCACGACGGTGCTACCAGAGGCTTCGTAGACTTACAGATAGGAAGCTCCTTATCATTTGCAATATTTTAATTTTGCTCTGCTCTGTTTTCCACACATCAGTTGGGGTCCTCATCGTTGGGCTGTTTACCTATGATTTCTCCAAGGTGGTGACAGATCTTGCAAAGACTGAAGAGAGAACCACCGGCCTCTCGACCTACCTGACTCAGGCTGTGTTGGGGGTGTATTGCTTCGTGACAGGAGGTGAGTTTTCATTACACTTTCATTAGAGCAAAGCTAACCGAAGCACGCGCAGTTTGTGGTCTGCACTCGGCCCGCAAGGTGGACATCCGACTCCTGATCGTGTACTACTGGATGGCTTTGGTGGCTGTTGGGCCTTTGTTCCTATTTGGTATCGCGTGCATTGACCTGAAGGAGGTTTTGCGCGGTTGGATCGACCACCGTTGGAACACGCAGGAATTCGGCTGGATGCGTCAGTTTTGCTGCGAAGAGGGGACGTGGGATACCAAGTGCACGGTGCCGGTTAACGGGGGGATTGAGGAAGACTCCGAGGCGTCTTGGTGCGCAACTCACTACGAGGGCGACTCGGACTGCGGCGCAATTAGGGAGGCGGCCGAGAGCAAGTTGAACATTTACATGACTTGGTTGCTCAATTTCAACGGAATCGTGGGTCTGACTCAGGTGAGCGAGCGAGCCTTGATGAAGATACTCGCGATGAATCCGCGAAATGGCTACAGATGGATGCAGACGCTACAGACGCTATAGACGAAAATATTACTAACTCAACTAACCAACTCAACTCAATTCGTGTGTGTGGCACCTTCGTTCGCTCGGCAAAGATGGTTATCATCATCATCTCACTCAAATTCGTTGAGCGAACACTGACGCTCCAGGTGATTATGAGCAGCATGTTGGATGCGATCAACTACTTGCTGCTGCTGCCGGCCGTTGCGTGCTTCAGCGTGGGCGTGTTTCTGAAGCAGCACCAAGATTTGCAGGTCGAAGATATTTGGCTTAACTATTTGTTCATCGCATCTAGCGCAAGCTTGCTGGTGCTCGCAATTTTTGGGGCGTTTGCGAGCCTCAAGAAGATCCGATCGGCGCTGAAACTGTATGCAGCCGCGATGATCGTGGTGGTTGGGGCGCTGTCGGTGGCAGGGGCAACGAGCTTCTTCTATGTTTTGAAGGTGGAAAGTCTGTACGAGGTGAAAAGTGTTGTGTCGGTGCAGGAGGTGGCGTGCAACGGAAACATGTTCGGCTGCTGCTGCTGTGACGAGGACGAGGCGGAGGGAACAGAGCGGTGTCCGGAGTGGAGCAGGGAGGAGATTGTGAGTATCATTGAAACAGATTTTAAGCTGGCGGCTCTGATCGCATTCGTTAGTGCAGGGTTCGCCACAAGAGCGGTGAGGGCTGCCTACTTGATGATTAATTCGTTGAAGGACTACAAGTGCACGTACGTTTAGCTGGAGCCACGTTGCCGTGGACTCGCAGCACTCCAGGGGATGTTAGAATCACGAGGGGGGCTCGGGGAGCAGGGTTGCAGCGGGGGGGGGCATGCTGCGGAGGATTTTTTACCTTTCCAGGCCGTCGTTCGATACCGGTGATGATCGAGCCAAGCTGGAAGGAAGCCAGCGGAGGGTGTTGGCACTCGGCGCATTTAAAAAGCCTGCCGCCACAGTTTTCTGGCTTGAGGGGGGCGTGGTGGAGCACGGCAAGGTGACTTGATGAGAAATCTGCGATGAAGAATGCCAAAGAATCTGACTCAAAACCACTTTACAACCAGTGATAAATTGGTCGTCGCAGGAAGGTGATGCAAAGCAGACGTGGTCGCCGACATGATGCTTTTTCGGACGCGCAGGCAGGTCTACTCTACGAAAATAAAATAAAATATGTGAAAATTTCCCAAAATTTCAATTTTGTCCATTTTTAGAGATTTTTCATTGTTGCGGATAAATGTTTTGCTTATATTACGATATATGAAATAATATTTTGAGGTTTTCATACACTTTTGAGTAAAAAAAGTTGAAAAAATTTAGATCAGTCATACTAAGCGAAATAGACAAATTATAAAATGATCTTAAGACTCATTTAAATTATAATAAAATTATCAGCTTAAAACGTATGAAAACTTCAAAATCTTTATGATTATATCGTAATATAAGCAAAACATTCATTCGCAACAATGACAACTCTCTATAAATGGACAAAATCGAGTTTTTTGGAAATTTTCCCCCGAAGTTTTTTTGGCGCTTTGCCGTTACCCTGCTTGCAGTGTCTAAAAAGCATGATTTCGGTGACCACAGCTGCTTTGCGTTGCCTTCCTGCGACGAGCAAGTTATTGTACGTCGGAAAGTGGTTTTAATCGATTTTTTTGGCAATCTTCATCGCCGATTTCTCATCAAGTCACCTTGCTGTGCTCCACCGCCCACTCTCAAGCCAGATAACTGCGACGGCTGGCTTTTACATGCGCCGGGTGCCACTACCCTCAAGGTGTCAAGCGGGGACGAGATTGCTACACCCCTGGCTTCCGCCCAGCTTGGCTCGATCATCACCTGTTTCCCACGCGGGCTCAGGAACCTCCAAAATCCTCCGCAGCATCTCTCCCCAGCTGCAAACCTGTTCCCCGATCCCCCCTCGTGATGCTAACACCCCCTGGAGTGCTGCGAGTCAGCCGCAGAACGTTAACCCCCCTTTCCAAAATCGAGAACGATGCAAACCAGCTAATTTCCAAAAATAGCAAAATTTCAATTGTTTCTCATGAATCGAATCGTTGGTTTAATGTTATCAATACGCTGGACCGGGCAACAGGAACCCCAGCACAACGCTGGTTGGTCCATCCCCAGCCCCAGACCTCTGTATGCACATATTCAGGAGGGAAATGCCCTTGTGGAGCGTGAGGAGCTCGGCCTCGGTGGCTGGAGGGGAGGTCGGCGCCTTGCACGTCTTCTTGTGCTTCTTCCACGCCGACTTCTGGCACTCGGATGAGCAGTAGAACGTGCGTTTGCACCGTGCGCACGGTTTCGCGCCGAGGGAGCTGCAGACGTCGCATTTGCGGGTCGGCTTGAGGACGGCCTCAATTTCGACCAGCTCAGCCTTGTCGTACTTCATGTGCTTGATGAACTGGCAGACGGTGTTGTAGGGGCCGTAGATCTCGTGGTGTTTGGTGGGGAGGGATTGGAGGAGGAGGGTGGGGAAGGGGGTGCGGGAGACGTGGGTGGGGGTGAGGCGGAGGACGTTTATGATCTCTTTGCACGCATTGAATTGGGTAGACTCGGCAAACTCGAGCATTGTGTTGCCCTGGACGTTTTTATCGGTAAGGGAAAGTGGGTGCCGATGGATCATTCGAAGAGCAAGAAACACGAGGGAGTCGCTGTATACCTGGCAATTGCAAGCAATACCTCGAAGAAGATTAGAATTGCTGTATTTGAGCACTTCACGCACCAACTCGTCATCGTGCTCATTGATCCACTTGTGGCAGTCTGCATACGATCGTGATTGGATCCACAAAGCCATCTCATCCCACCAATAATGCACTGGTGCGTACAAGCGGCGCATCCCCTTCCCACCCAACGAACGAGCTTCCTCGGGAGTGAGGGAGAGCAAGCTGATGATCTCAGCACAGGCTCCACTCCTACGGGCAATGTCGATGGGAGTTTCGCCTTTATTGTCTCGTGTGGTGAGGGCCTCTGGATTCCAGCAAATCGACTGCACGCCCACCATGGCAAGAGTATGTGTGTGTGTCTGAGCTTTCGCTGCGAGCCAATGATGTGGCAGTCGTCCATGCTCATCTCTCTCCTTGTACTTTCTCACTAGCAAATCTAAGTTCCGACCTGCTTGAACCATGGCTCCTCGTACCGCGGGCCAATCACGCTTCTTGATCCACTTGTGGTGCTCATTGGAAGTCATGGATATGCTCGTGGAAATATCTCAAACGAGAGGGAGTGAGGTGGAACGAGGGCCAGTGATGGGGCAAGGGAGGAGAATTGGGACGGTGTGCTGGGTGTGGCGATTTTGGTTGCGTTTTTGGGCAGGTTTTGGTTTGAAAATTCATCACATTGTATATATTGTGATATTTGAAGTCAGTTTCTAAACTATTTTCAATATGCTGGCAGCAACCCGAGCCGCATGTCGTGCCACCATAAAAATTTCGAAGCGTGGTTTCAACTCCTCAAGAATAAACTTTGCAGTGACCGAATTGGATGATGATGATTTTGTCCCTCTCTTCATTGAGGCCAACTCCAAGACCATCCTCTACTTCACAGCGGGTTGGTGTCCTCCTTGCAAGATGATTAAGCCGGTATATGAATCACTCTCCGACGATGAAGATTTCCAGTTGATTGCTTTCGCGAAGGTCGATGTTGATGACTGCCATAGAGCTTCCGAGCGAGCAGGAATTTCCGGCATCCCAGCGTTTCACTTCATGCACAACGGCGAAAAAGTCGACGAACTCGTGGGCGCTGATCAAAACGTTTTGCGGCAAAAGATTGAGACACACAGTCAACGGTGAATAAATCTTTTGAGGAGCCCCGGACCCGAGCAAAGCAAAGCAAAGCAACGAAACAATAATTCTAGTTTTATTTAAGCAACCACCTCCACCACCCCTACCCCCCCCCACCTCCTCTAAACACCAATCCCACAATTACTACACGTCATCGGATCATTGCATGAGCAATAAACTTTGGAGCTCTTCCTCCTCTTGGGACTCAGCACCACTCCCGCCCCCCCGAACACCCCCCACAACCTCCTCCCCCTCGGGTCCAGCCCACCCTCCCCGCTGCTGCTGCTGCTGTTCTTCTTCGCAACCCCCCCCACCTTCTCCCTCAGCCCCACAACGATATCAATCAGCTTGGAATAGTCGCCAGTGAGGATGAGCGCTTCGGCCCCGCTCTTCAGGCTGTGCTTCTCCCCCTCGGTGGTTATGAACTGATTGTTGTGGATGTGGTTGTGGTTGCGGTTGTGGTTGTGGTTGCTGGGAAAATGCTCGGCGTAGATAGGGTGTGCGAGGTGGTCAGTCTTTCCGATTCTGATGGTAGGCAAAATGTTGCTGTTGCTGTTGCTGTTGCTGTTGCTGTTGCTGTTGCTGTTGCTGTTGCTGTTGCTGTTGCTGTTGCTGTCGTCGCTGGTTTTCCTCTTCGTCGTTTTCAAGTTCGTTCTAGATTTCGGAGACAGAGGCTGCCGCTCATTCTCCCTCTCCTTCTCCCTCTCCCTCTCCTTCTCACTCTCACTCTCCTCCAACTCCGACTCCGACGAGACTTTGGCCGACCCCTTGCTCCTAACCCTGACCGCGTCGCTGATGCTCGACCTCAGATCCACCCCCCCCTGCTCCTTGTAGATTCTCGCCATCTTGGGCCTGAAGATCGTTAACGCACTGGTCAAAATTGCCAGGCTCACGCTCAGCGCTCTCAACGCGGCGAGAACGCTTGGCACCTGCACCGTGTAGTACAAAGCACTATACACGAGCATCAGTATGATGCAGTTGAACATCGCGTTGTTGACGTGGGTCGACTCGCTGATGTTGCTCTCGAGGCCCCTGTTGACGTGGCTGATGACGAACCCGGCTGCGATCAGCCCCACCTTGTAGCACATGGCAACGTTGCTGCGCCGAGCAAAGCGAGGCGAGGCGAGGCGCATTTTTAATGAAGCACGAGCGAACCAAGCGAGCCAAACGAATTGGGTGAGTTAGCTGTATTCTCGTCTTCCAAAAGGCTCGCTCGCTTCGCTCGCTCACCTCCAGATGTTCTCGTCCGGCATGCAGGAAGTTTTGGGAATCTTGACCAAGTTGCTAAGCTCGTCGTAGGTGACGGTGGAGACGGGGGGGTCGAAATATTGCCAGAGGGCGAGGATGGTGACGTCGACCAGGAGGAGGAGGAGGATAATGAGGAACGTGAATGTGTTGGAGAATTTTTTTCGTTTCAACGCACGGGAAGAGGGGGACGCGAACAGGGAGTAGGCGCGGTACATTTTGGTCACCATTGGGGCGTAGGTCAGGGTGAAGAAGAGGTTGAAGCACCAGATTCGAGCGCTGAACGTGGGAAACAGGGAACAAAAAGCAAATTAATATTTTGAGGAAAAGAAGGGAAATCGAATTCTCACTCACACTCACCTGCAGATGAAAGTCGTGCTCGCACCTAAGTACAGCAAATTAACCAAGCCGCTCATCAAGCACCCGAACAAGAACACCTGGCAGAAGATCGGCTGGCTCATCTTGACCACATCGTGGTTTTTGTTGCTCCTGACCCAGTGCAACAGAAAGAGGGACACCAGGACCACCACCACCGTCACGAGGATCACAATGTACGAGAGGAGAGAGCCGGTCACCAGGTGGGAGCACGGGTAGGAGAGGATGGGGTCCGGCGGGGGGAAGGTGCAGTTCGAGGAGATTGAGGATGGGTCCCAAACGAAATAAATCTTTCGGGTGCCCGAGACGGTGCAAGGTTGGGACACAGGGATGTACGCATAGGGATCTGGGCAGAACAACCGGGGGGCCCGGGGGTTGGGGGCTAGAGGGTGTGGGGTGTGTGTGGGTGTGTGTGTGTAAAGGGGGGTGGTGTGTGTTAGTAAGAGATTTACCAGAAAATGAGTTTCAGAAAAGTCAGAATCATATATACGTACAATCCGCCGGGTGAGCTGGGGAAGAAACCGAAACCGCAGACGAGGAAGAGGAGAGGGACGGAGAAGGTAGGGGAGGGGAAACTGGGTCAGGGGTGAACAGGGAATAGAGATCGGAAACGGTGAACTCCGCAAAGATGAAGTTTTGGGGAGAATCGTTGGAGTTGGAAAACGTGGAATTGTCGAGGACGCTTGATCTAAATTGGTTCGTTGTGGGGTAGGAAACTGTCCGGGGGGGATCGTTTGCTATGTTGCCAGTACACGAAGTCCATCTGGAGATGAGCTCGGAGGTGGAAGTGGGAATGGGGGAGGTGGAGGATGTTGTTGTTGTGTTGGATATGGAATTTGACGACGAGGAGAAGATTAGGGAGAAGGGAGTTGGAGAAGTTGGGGAGGTGGCACGGGTCAAAGACAGGGTAGTGAGAAACACAAGTTGGGGAAAAAACATATGGTGAATGATGTAAAAACGAAGATTTGAAGTATGCGATGACACATATGTAGCATAATAAACTTGAGAAAAAAAAAAAAAAAATCACATTTGCGCATTAGTTAATCCATTTTTATATCTTTTTAGCATGACAACCATTGGGCAGACCCAACCCTTTCACAACCAAACATCCCGATTTGCAAATGTAACTGAACTGGTTAAGTATGCTTGCATTGACATGGCGCTAGGAAAAACAACCCCCACAAGAAAGGATATTAACTTGCCTCAGTTCGCAATTGTACCCCCCTGTTCAACAAAGGCTGGGACATGGATGGAGAGCCTGGATACGAAGACGTTGTGTTCAATGACTGTTCAATTCTCATTGCCGACTCTTTGCCTGGCTATGAGGCACAGTGCACGACCTTCGTGATCATAGCCCTCATCCCTGTGTTCGTGTCATTCATGTTCCTCAAAACCATCGACAGCAACAAAAAAAAATCCGACAAACAAAAGTTGTGGTACCTACCAGGCGTCAAGGGCAAGCTCAACCTGGTTGAGAGACTGATCCGAATCAACATCGTCGTGGGGATCGCGCATGCCCTCCGCTGCATCGACTTCTGTGGTTACTCAGGTATTTTAGATCTCTCGACGAGCCACACGTTCTTTACGGGAATTTGCGTCGCTGGGCCGATGCACACGATTTTCTTGTTGGCAACTTCGTGGGTCACGATTGTCGATGGCGGAAAGTCAAAAAAGACTCCCAAGTGGGCAAAGATCTGTTTCGAGGTGGCGAAATACAGCATCTACATAAGCGAAATATTCTTAGGGCTGGCAGAGATGAACACCCCCGCGGTTGCAGACTATGCTGGAGCGCAGGACGGGAGGCCGAGGTGAGCGAGCGAAGCGAGCGAGCTTTGAGGAAGACGAGAATACGAGCCACAACTAAACTAATATTCCACTCAATTCTTTTGGCTCACTCGGTGCAGCGTCATCAAGTATCTATTCGCTGCGTTTTGGTGTTTGGTGTACTTTGTCATCTGTTTCGTTTACGGGAGGAAAATTGCGCAACAGCTGTCGATGGGGACCAAGGAGAAGAGCAAGGAAAACAAGAAGATCGAACGCATTTTGAAGTTGACTACTTTTTGCTTGTTCTTTGGGTTTCTGTTAAAGTTTTGGGGGCCTTTCGGGAGGCAAAAAACTCTCCCGAGTGGGCACACCTGGATAAATCAGCAGACCATCCCCTGTGGAGTATTGCCCATTGGAGGAGGTGCCGTCATAATCCCCTTTACCATATTCGTCATGCAGGTGAGAACCTTGATGAAGACGAGCATACTCGCGATGAATCCCGCGAAATGGCTGCCGACGGCTACATCCACTACTTAACTAACATTATTCCACTGAATTCTTTTGGCTCGCTCGTTTCGCTCTTGCTTCATTAAAAATGCGCACAATCTCGCTTCGCTCGGCGCCGCAGTACGCTATAATGATGAGCACGGAGCCCAGCAAGAAGGCCAGCAGATTGGTGAACGGCGTCTCGAGGGGGTTCACGAGTATGCTTGGGAGCACGTTTAAAAGTAAGAAGAAAACTGGGGTTTCTGGATCTTCCGGAAAGAGCAGCGGTAAAAGTGGGAGCACGGGAACTTCAAGCGGGTCGGACACCAGTAGCGATACGAGTGATACGAGTGATGTAAGCAGCGTGGACATGACCAGCAGTGTGGCCATGAGCAGCGCGAGCATTGCGCCGGAGAGCGTCCTGGAGGAGGCTGCATAATAGGCGTAAATTTAAAATATTTCGACTATGCTCTTATATATAAAAAATTTTTTGTTTTGTTTTGCTTTTTTCAATTTTTTTTGAACTTAAGCAAAATATACGCGGCTGTTGATACACATATCTTTCAATTAAAAATAGATTACCCAACCGCTCTGAATCAACCCCTACTCAAATAAATAATTAATTTTCCAGCTTCTCTCCCACCCCCGATCAGTTATTAACAAAAAGGAACTTATTTTTTGTCTCAGCCCGTTTCTGGTCGACAAACAGCCTAGAAAGCTTAACCGCCCCCCCCCACGCTCCCCCAGTAGAGATAGGCGCACGGCGGCGCGGTAGCAGCCCCAAGAGAGGAGGAACGCAGGTAAGAGCCACAATAAAATAATTCGTCCCCAACCAACCTTCCTCAAACTCACTTTTTCCTCCCCCCCCCTTTCATGCACACACACCCCACACAGAGAATTAGAATGAACCCGTCGGTGGCGCTTCTTCTCGTTGTCCTCCTCTTCCTTGGGGCGGCGACGGCGGGGGGCGTTCCGGCCGTGGCTGGAGAGGTGCAGGAGTCTCGAAGAGGGGAACT
>BRYC01000444.1:64998-92571 GCA_030267985.1 Parmales sp. scaly parma | reverse complement strand
CTCTGTACGATCAGTATGCTGGTCAATTGGATGCAAAGCACCTTGCAAGCATCTACGGAGTGCTTGCGAAAAGTCTGCGAGGGGCTGCTGACGTCAATAGACTCAAAACGGACAGGAAATTCAAAGGGCTGTTGAAGATGACGAACGACAAGCTTCATAGTACGCCGAAGAGGTTTGAAGTTCGACAGATTGCCACCATCACGCATTCTCTCGGGAAGCTGAAGATCTTCGATGAGCGGTTTTTCAATGAGATCCTGAGGCTCCGAGAGAGAATTGTGGAGGAGGGGAACACCCAGGAGCTCAGCAATATTGTTTGGGCGTGTGCGACAGTTGGGTGGAAATCGGTGGAACTCCTTGAGGCGGTAGCGGGTGAATATGAGCGGATTGCTGAAACTGGCGACGTGCAGCACATGAGCAACATTACGTGGGCGTTTGCCAAGTTGGAGTGCAATGCCGACACGTTGTTCGAGGCCGTGGCAGCAAAATACGAGCGAATTGCGGAGGAGGGGAACACTCAGGAGCTCAGCAAAATTGTCTGGGCGTGTGCGACCGTTGGCTGTGAATCGGCGGAACTCTTTGAGGCGGTAGCGGGTGAATATGAGCGGATCGCCAAAACTGGCAAGGTGCAGGATTTGAGCAAAACCTGTTGGGCGTTTGCAACGGTCGGGCACGAGGCCAAGGCGTTGTTCGAGGAGGTGGCGGGTCAGCACGGACGATTCGGTAGAGACGGAAACGAGCAGGAGGTTGCGAATACACTGTGGTCCTTCGCGATTGCGGGATACTTGGACGAGGGGAGAGACTTGGTCGAGAAACTGTGGAAGAGGGCGTGTGACGGTCGGCTACAGTTCAACGACGAGGAGCTGCAGCAGCTTGCGTTGTTTTATGCCGCAGCTCAGATCGAGGAACCGAATCTCAACCTTGAGCCACCGCCCGAATCCCTTCTCAGCCTAATTGAAGCAGCAGCGGCAAAATCAGACGTAACCGTGTCACGAGAACAACAGGACGTCTCCAGCACCCTGACCAAGCTAAACATCGATCACGAAATGGAGGTTTCACCGTTTGAGGGCAGCAACGTCACCTTCAACACCTCCACCATGCTGAACATCGACATCGTGATTTCCACCAAGGTCGAGAACAAAAACATTGCCATCGAGTTCAACGGACCGAGCCACTACGTGCGATGCAACGGACCAGACGTCGAGAATGGCCAAACGAAGTTCAAACGGAGGTTGTTGGAAGAACTAGGATTCACCGTGGTGGGCATCCACTGGGACGAGTGGCGACGGGCGAAAGAAGCCAACACAAAGAAAGACTCTTTGCACAATTTGCTAGCTAGAATTTCATAACACTATTTTTCGCTTTTTCCGTAGCAAAAAACCAAAAACCTCTTATTATAAAATATTTTACCCAGACGTATTTCTTGGCAAAAGGTTGCTGCTGAAGCTCAACCCCTTCATCCTTCGTTCGTTAACCCGCGTATACACTAGCTTCACCAGCAGTATGTTGCTCAACACTACAACAGCGATCGCTCCCAAGCAAACATTAGCCACCAATTTATCATCGTCGTCCGCAGCTTCCCCAATGTGCGTGTCTCGAATTGCGAAGGCCGCCCACACGAACACACACGGAAAAACCGGGTCCCCTCGCCGAAACATCCAAACCAGATTCAGGACCATTGCAACAAGAACCATTCCCGCCGCTGCCAAGCAAGCTATCGCCTTGCCATATTCTCCTCCATTGCAGCTCACGATGCCAACCGTCACATTCACGATTGTTGCAACCGACAGCCACCCGTTGTACAGAGAATACGACACGTCAACAAGCAAGACATCTACAAGCTCGTTGCTCGATAGTCGAGCAACTTCCCAACTCTTGGCGTGTATTTGGATAACAACATTGACACAAAGCAACGAAGCAATGACGACCGTGGAAAACCAAATATATCCTCCTGCAAACGTGACGACCCACAGTCCATTCAAGACGTTGGACAGGGCAAAATTATAGTGGCATTCTTTCACAATCTTCTCAATGGTTTCTGTAGGCAAAAAGATCTGATATAGAGTGAGGAGAATCAGCAAGGTGTAAATCACAGCCCATATAGAGAATGCCCAGCCCGACGGCGTGATCTGGTTGGGATATTTGTTAGCCTCTTTGCCAATCTCGCTGCCATGAATAGCATTGATTGCTAGGCAAAATATCAGGGAGAGTGTGGTGCCTACTCTATACTGAAAGTGTTTGGTGTAGTCGTTGTTCGTGAGCGAGAATGAAGGCGTCGAGTCTGTGTCTATGCTATGTTGAGAGGTCTCCATTGTAACGTGTGTAAATTTCGGAGTTTTTTGCAAAATTTAGGAAATTTTAATGATATCCAAATACTTTTGACACTGTGGACACCAAATAAACCCTACAAACCCCCAACACACCCCCCCCAACCGATATCAAGTAAATAAAAACTTCCAACGTTAGAACCCATGACTTCACTCCAGGCAAAGACAAAGAAGAAACCAAGCCCATTAAACAACATGGGATTCTCCTTGTTTTGCATGGTGTTTGGCGCCGTTGTGGCCCTGTCGGTGACTTCCCCCAACAAGAGACCCACTCGAGCCTCTCTCCACAGAGCTCTTGGCGAGAATGACGAGCCGGACTCCAACGTTGATGAGCCTGAGGAGAACGATGACGAGCCCGAAGAGCAGGAGGAGGGGGAGGCCACCGTTCTGTCTGTTTGGTCCATCGTCATCTTCCTCATTGTTGTGACTGTAATATTTGAGAAGACGAAGGAAAGTATATATGAATCTGCGTCCAAGGACATGCTCCCAATTATCGAGTCAATGTTTGGTGAGATGACCATCCTCGGGTTTTTGTCCGTAATAACCTTTCTGTGCACAAAGGTTGGTGCGTTAAAGGAGATCTCCAAATGCATGTTCGGCGAGGAGGAGGAAGAAGAGATGACGGAGATTTTCGAGACAGTTCACTATTGCTTGTTCGCGATAATGATTTTCTTCGTCTTCCAGGTTATTATGCTGGTTACTTTGGGCACTCAAACCGAGTCGGAGTGGCTGGCGTTGGACCGTGCGGTTCAAGACCCTACAATTTTGAAGAAGATCATGGAGGGCCACGCGGGAATGGAGGAGGAAGCGGCAAAGTTCTGGAGGTGAGTGAGGGCGAAATGGCTGCAGACAAAAAGCAGCATCCACTCCTAAACTAAAAAACTAAAAACTAAACTAAACTAACCCACTCATTCGTGGCGCAGCTTCACGAGCTCCGCCCACAGGAAGCGGCAACGACACGTGGAAGAACAGATCTTCTTCCACAGCATGAGGCAGGAGTTTCTGAAGGACAGGAGCGTTATCCACCCCTTTGAGGTGGATCAGAACCCCGTGGACAAGGACTTCAACTATGGGAGGTACCTGTCAATGTGCATGGGAGAGACACTCGCCGAGGTGGTCGAGGTGAGCGTCACGACGTGGGTTTGCGTTGGCGTGACGGCGAGCCTGTTCTTCATTGTGATGCTGGCGATCGAGGAGGATACCAGACTGATGGGATGGATTATAGCGGCCTGCGGGTGGCTAATGGTGGCTCTGAACAGAACGTTCGAGAGCAAGTTGGTTAGCATCCGAGACGCTTTTGTGAGGTGAGCGAGCGAGCGAGCGAGCCTCGATGAAGACGAGAATACGAGAGTATGAACCACTACTAAACTAACATTATTCCACTCAATTCTTTTGAGCAGCGTTGGGTTGATGAACAAGATCATCGACGTGAGGACGAAGAGGAGGAGGATGAGCGACGAGATGGAGCCGCTGAAGAGTGATGACGATCTGCCGGGTTGGTGTTTCAGCGACGAACCGGGGAGGGTCAAGACGAGGAGCAAGCTTACCAAGCGTTTGTTTGGATCCGCACCCAACAGGCAGCACATGTGAGTTAGTTAGTTATGAGAAATGGAAGGGGGAAGAGTCACATCCACACTAACCCCCCCCCCCCCCTCTCCTCACTCCTCACGCACAGGCTGTACTGGGCCCAGCAAGAAGGAACAGACTTTCACCTTTTGCTGTTCCGGCTCATTCTACTTTTGAACGGCCTGTACGTGGCCATGATGCTGGTTCTCTTTTACCCCAGCGACCACTTTGGAAATAAATACCCGTGGAACAACGCTCCGGACGGGATGAACGCCCTGGCGAGCTGGGAGTACGTCATCTTTGTGGTTCTGAGCGCAATTCCCATCTTCTTTCAGATGAAGGAGAGGAGGAGGTTAGTGACCACCTTGAGCCACGTTAGCTGCATCGGGTGCTTGCGCAGACCCCAAATGATTGCCAACGTAATCCGGGACGATAAGACGAGCAGGGCAGTAAGGGCGTTCATCGTGCTGCACAAGATTCACCTTGCGACGCAGAACATCACGGCAGAAAAGGGGGGGGTAGAAAAGCAAAATCAAGAATATTTGGAAAATAATAGAATGCACTACTCGGAGACGTTGGCGAGCCACATCGTCGACGACATCAGCAAAACGTTCGATCTTTTCGACGCGGACGGGGGGGGGGAGATCAGCTCGGAGGAGCTGGAGGATTTGATGGGAAGCCTGGGGAGTCCTCAGGCGCCGGAGCAGCTCAGAGTTATGATCAGTTTGCTGGACGGAAATGGTGACGGGACGATAAGCAAGGATGAGTTCATTCAGTGGTACTCGGAGCAGCTCAACCAAAACGAGCTGGATCCAGCCGAAATGGCGAGCTCCATGTTTCGGATGTTCGACACTGATGGAAGCGGGAGTTTGACAATCGCAGAGTTCAAGGAGGCGTTAGACGCGTTCAAAGTTGGGTTAACGGTCGATGATGTCACCGAGCTCGTGAAGGAGCTGGACGAGGACAGGAACGGCATCATCGATGAACAAGAGTTTGCGCATTTATTACATAGACATGCTCACCCACCCCCCGAGCTATCATCGCTTGGTTCAATGTACTAATTATACGGCCAAAAATTGAATTTCATTTCTTCTTCTTACTTCTCTTCCCCTCACCCTTTTTGGGACTGCCCTTGCCCCTCCGCTTGTTCTTGTCAACCTTCTCAGCCCTGCGCCGAGCGAGCCAAACGAATTCGAATTGAGTGGAATAATGTTAGTTTAGTAGTGGATGCAGCCATAATGTCTGTAGCGAATTCGCGCACTTCATCAACGCGAGTATGCTCGTCTTCCAAAAGGCTCGCTCACTCACCTCCTCATCCGAATCTCGTCCCTGAAGCCAGGATGCTGCTGCTTGGCGAACTGGTCTATCTTGTTAAAGTAATAGCGGGCTATTTTTGGCCCCTTAGCATTTTTTCGAAGCACCTTATTGCCAGAGCGGACAAAGTAAGTGTGGTTATACTCTGGCCCGGGGTGGGGAAGAGTGTCGAAGATTTGATTTGTGAGGAGGCTGGCTTGTAGAAGGGTGAGTTGAGGGGTGGGGGTGGGGGACGTGGATAAGGTTTTAGGGGCAGGGATTGATTGGAACTGGAGGAGACTAAACTGGGAGATAATCTGGGATGTGTTGGCAATTTTGATCCCAGCTGCAAGGGACGTTCTTCGTAGCCCAGCGAACATCAACCAGTAATTGATGGTTTTGGGGGTGTGGGTGGATAGTCTAAGTTTGGTGAACGTGCTTTAGGATTTATAAAAAAGCTCACATTTTAGCGAGATTAGCAAAAACCGAATAGAGCAACGTGTGTAAACTGGACCACTAATTGCCGTTCGAGGATAGATCCAGTCGGCGACAAAAGCATATTTCAGTTCATCATCGAAATGCCTCGCTCACGACAACCCTCAGCAAAATTACTTTCAACACTTGAATCTGCCTCCACTCCCCCTGGAGCGAAAGGAAAACGAAGAGTACACCAAATTAATTCTCCCAGCAAGAATGACAAAAGGAAGAAGACCAACTCAAAGAATTCCGTCTTCCAAAAAGACGTGAAGAGAAAAGTGGTTGCCTCGAAGAAAGCCACCATCTCACAAAAAACGCTAAAACAACCCATTTCACAATCCACCATCATCACCGAAAATTCCGACTCAGACGACTCCAATTCCTCCTCCAATTCCAATTCCTCCACCATTTCCAATTCCAATTCCAACGTTAAATGCTGCCTGTGCTGTTCGACCGATGACACCTCAATCCCCCTCAACGAAATCATTCTGTGCGACGGCAAGGCCTGCACAAATGCGAACAACTACAGTAAGGTCCACCTCTCCTCTCCCCCCTCTTCCCTAAACCAAAAGAAGGAGCTAACCGGAGCCTACCACCAAATGTGCCACTACCCCCCCGTGCTAAAAATCCCCCAGCAAGATTGGTTCTGCCGCACATGCACGGTTGAGGGCACCAACGGCAAGGGCAACGTCAAGAGCAAAGAGAGCAACTCCAAAAAACAGAAGATCACACCTGTCGCTAGCGCTCGGTCAGCCGCAACGATCTCAGCCGAAGCTGCAGGTGAGCGAGAGCGAACGAACGAGCGGAAATGGCTACAACCACCCACATCCACTACTAAGCTAACCCACCAAATTCGTTCGGCTCGCTTGGTTCGCTCGGCGCAGAGAAGGAAATGTCAACAATGCTAAAAACGCTAAAAAGCCACCTGGGCAAGATTTCCACCGCCGGCGACGCGATACGCGCCTACACCGAAACGAAGCGATCCCTCGAGTCGATAAAATCGGGCAAGATTCCTTCCGCCCTCCTCGACGCCCGGAAGAAGGAGGCCCAGGGCAAGGTCCTCGCCCGGAACCTCATTCTCCAGCTCGACACTTACATCATGATGCGGTTCGACAACGGGGAGGTGAGCGAGCGAAGCGAGCGAGCCTTGTGACAGAAGAGTGCGAGCGACTAATCCACTCCACTCCTAACCCACTCCTAACCCACTCCTAACCCACTCCTAACCCACTCCTAACCCACTCCCAACCAAATGTGCCTCCGCTTCTCTCGGCGCAGCCTCGGTTCGAGGACGCGGAGCTCGCGGCGATTGACAGGGCGAATTCGGACATCGAGAATGACAGCGACGACAGCGACGGAGGAATCGAGGAGGAGGTGAGGGAGCGAGCCTTATGACAGAAAAACTGACAGTAGAGTGCGATCGATGCGTCTAACCCACTCCTAACCCCACTCTTGCTCTCGTGCTTCGTCTCAATACGCACTCCGCTCGTCTTAGAACATCGTGTGCTGCGCGTGTTACTCGCCGGAGTCGACCGACGACAACGACGTTTTGATGTGCGACTTCAAGGGTTGCTTCAGGGCGTTCCACATGAAGTGCCTGAGCCCCGCAATGACGCTAGAAGAATTCGAGTCGCAGTTCGGCGACGAGGAAACCCCCTGGTTCTGCCCGTTCTGCTGCTGCCTCGACGACGCTATTTACATGGTCAACGACTTTTGCTTCGGGGACGACGGGGCGAGGCTGAGCGCGCTGAGCGCCGGGTCTGGAGGTGAACGAGCGAAATACTGCGAGCGAACCTTGTGACAGAAGAGTGCGAAGCTCCGTGCGAAATTTCTATCTATACATGGCTACATCCACTACTCTGCTGAACTAATTACTCAACTAATTCTTGCTCGCTCGCTTCATCTGGCGCAGGCATGTCGCCCCGATCCCCGAATAATCGCCTCAACCCTCTCAACGACCCTTGCTTGAGGTGGCCCGAGCCGGACGACATCTTCCCAAACGCCGAAACGGAGCTCGCGGCGAGGGAAATGGCCATCGAAGATGGCTACGACGCCTCTCTCGTCCTTCTTTTGACTGGGGGGGGAGGGGGAAGGGGAGGGGGAAGGGGANGGGGGGGGGGGAAGATGGACGACACGTACAGTGACTCGAGTGACTCCAATTTTGGCGAAAGCAGTAATAGCGACCATTCCGACAATGACAGTGAGAGGAGTGGTAGTGACAACGACAGCGGTGACAGCGACTCCGACACGTCCACATCCTCCAACTCCGACTCAGACCCAGGGTCAGAGTGCAGCAACAGCAACGGAGGCAGCCTAAAAATCGACATCTCCGCGACCGAGCTAAACGGCCTCCGCAGCGACGCCGGCCTGGCGTCAATGAGCAGCCGAACCTTCGCAAACGACACCCTCCTCACCCCAAGGTCTCGGGCTTCCTTCAAGCCCACGAGGGCCTCGGCAGTCAACAAGGACCCGATGCGGAACATCAACAGGTCGGTTTGCAGGTTCGATGAGGACGAGGACCCCCCCGAGTACGTAGACGGGCTGGTGTTGATGTACAGCAAAAAGGACGACGAGTTCGAGGTGTTGTTCGAGGACGACGTTAAGATGAAGTACAACTGGACGGAGCTGGCCATGGCGCTGGCGCTGTACCAGGCGATGGAGCTGAAGAGGAGGAGGAGGAGGGCGGAGGGCGGAGGGGAAGGGGAAGGGGAAGGGGAGGAAGAAGGAGGAGGAGGAGGAGGGGGGCTGAGCATCACCAACCCAGACACTTTACTCGACAACATCGGGGACTTCGACGAGGGGAACATCGTCGTGGGGAAGAGGAGAAGGGCGAATGTCGATTACAGGAAATTAAATGATGACATGTTCGGAGATTTGAGCCCGGGGAAGGCCGCTAAAATGCTCGGGGAGGATAGTGCTGATAAGGGGTTTGGGGATTATGTACCGAGCGCGGTGAAGAAGAAGAGGGGGCGGGGGGGGAGGATGGCGGCGAGGAGTAGTAGGAAGAAGGGGGAGAGGGGGGGAAAGGAGGAGGAGGGAACGAGGAGGGCTTTGAGGAGGGGTGCGGCGAAAAAGAAAAAGAACAAGAAAGAGGAGGAGAGTGAAGAGGAGGAGGAGGAGAGTGAAGAGGAGAGTGAAGAGGAGAGTGAGGAGGAGGATAATGAGATGAGCGCAGACGAGGTTGAAGTGTGAATTAGGAATTCTGGAATTTTTGCTTTAAAATTAGAATAAATTAACAAGAGCAGGAATCAGGAATTCATGATGTACATCCGAATATTCTCATTTCCTCGATTGGATTACCGCCGTAGAGTCATTTTATTTTCGGCACTCCGCTGTCTCTCAAGAAATCTAATACAACACTTGTGGGTCCATCCCCAGCCCCAGACCTCTGTATGCACATATTTAGGAGGGCAATGCCCTTGTGCAATTCTCGGAGCTCTGCCTCAGTCGCCGGAGGACTTGTCGGCGCCTTGCACGTCTTCTTGTGCTTCTTCCACGCCGATTTTTGGCACTCGGCGCTGCAGAAGTAGCTGGTTTTGCACCGTGCGCACGCTTTCGTCGTGGCGGTTTTGCAGACGTCACACTTGAGAGCCGGCTTCAGCACGGCCTCAACCTCCACCAGCTCAGCCTTGTCGTACTTCAGGACCTTGATGAATTGGCAGACAGTGTTGTAGGTGCCGAAAATCTCCTCGTCGACGAACTGTTTGGGGAGGTGTTGTCGGAGGAGGGTGGGGAAGGGGGTGGAGGAGATGTGGGTGGGGGTGAGGCGGAGGACGTTTCGGATCTCTTTGCACGCATTGTAGTTGGATCCCTCAGCATACTGGAGGGCCGCAAAGCCATTGTATGTATCAGTAAGGGAAAGTGGGTGCCGATGGATCATTCGAAGAGCAAGAAACACGAGGGAGTCGCTGTATATCTGGCTATTGCAAGCAATTGTTTGAAGAAGATCAGAATTGAAGTATTTGAGCACTTCACGCACCAACTCGTCATCGTGCTCATTGAAGAACTTGTGACAGTCTGCCCACGATCGTGATCTGATCCATCCTTTCATCTCACTCCTCCAATAAAACACTGGTGCGTACAAGCGGACCACCCCCTCCAAACCTAACAAACAAGCTTCCTCGGGAGTGAGGGAGAGCAAGCCGATGATCTCAGCACAGGCTCCACTCCTACGGGCAATGTCGATGGGAGTTTCGCCTTTATTGTCCCGTGTGATGAGGGCCTGTAGATTGAATTCAATCGACCACACGCCCACAGCGGCAAGAGCATGTGTGTGTGTCTTAGCTTTCGCTGCGAGCCAATGATGTGGCAGTCGTCCATGCTCATCTCTCTCCTTGTACTTTCTCCCGAGCAAATCTTCGTCCCTATTTAGGTCAAGGATGGCTCCTTGTACCGCGGGCCAATCACGCTTCTTAATCAACTCGTGGTGCTCATTGGAAGGCATAAGGATAGCTCTTGAAAAGATTTTTTTAGAAGGGGGAGGGGGTGAGTAGTTGTTGTTTGCTGAGGGCAAAAGGGGGAGAGGGAGAATTGGGTTAGTATGGGGGCTGGGGTTGGCGTTTAGGTTGGTGGTTTACCTGTAGGGATGTGAAGACTCGCGATTGAGCTCAAATTATAAATCTCACAGGCCCGGAAATGAGTGCGCCAAGTACTTCCGCTCCCACAATCCCTATGGATACTTTGTCTCTTGTTTTTAAGGTGCTCCACAATGCAGTTTCAAACTCTTCTGACCTCTCCAAATATGGCAAGATTAACCTTGAGGGCAAGGCAGGTGGCCGCCTTAGACAGAGTCCTGCCGCAATGAGCCTCCTCACAGATGCTGGCTTTATCATTGTTGAGTCAGATCTTGTCCTCTTGGAGGTCATAGATGCTACCGAAGCGACTCTCTCCACTGTTGTCGCCCAGAGGTGTGCATCATCTGCCTCGGCCCCAGCCCCAGCCCCGGCCCCAGCCCCAGCCCCGGCCCCGGCCCCCAAACTCTCGATGAAGCAGCAAGCCAACCGCGACCGGGAGGAGCGCGAGCGCCTTGAGAGGCTGGCAGCGCAGAACAAGAGAAGCAAGCCCAACAAGCTCTCGTTCAAGCAGCAGGCTCTTAAGGACAAGGACGAGGCAGACGCCACGAACTCCTCACTCAAGAAGAAGGAGGAGAAGGCTGAGCTGTTAAAGAAAGTCGAGGAAGACAATCATGTTCGTAAGAATGACGAGAATTGGTCGGTGAGCGAGCGAAGCGAGCGAGCTTTGTGGAAAACTCAATCGATTAATTTGGCAAAATTACTACAGACAGTTATATCCACTGCTCCTACATTAACCCTATCAATTTGTTTGGCTCACTTCACTCGTTTCGTCGCTCGCGTTTCATCAAAAAATGCTCCTCGCTTCGCTCGTGTAGACTGGAACAGCGGGAGATAAATCAAAGGGTTTTGCTGTCAAAACGTTCAGGGACCGCCAGGGAGAGGATTCGTCTAGCTGATGCTAAGTAGAGGAGAGGAGAGAGGTTTTTTGAAAACCCAACGCGAAAGGATTTGTGAATGATAGGAGCGAAAACAAAACTCCTTGAAAGCGATCCATTTTTGAACGTGTTTGAAAAGAATGTAGAGAAGGGGATTTTGCCAATTTTGGAGCTACAAATTTATGTCTGGATCTAGAATCTTCGTCCATCGTCGCTTGCATTGCTTGTTCGTTCGCAGCCCACCCGCCTTCGCCTTCGCAATTGTTGCCCACCCTGATAGCGTGATTGGCTTGGGTGCCGCCGTCACGAGTTCGATCAAGCTGGCGTCCTCCTCGCTGCTCCAACCCCCTTTCGCAACGCGTGGGTCGAGAGTGCACTCCCAACGCATTTTACACTGCTTTGCCGTTCTGTTTTTCATCCCAGCTTGTATTGTCGTTCCCCAAGCTTTCGTGGAGCCAAACTCCCCCACAAGTGCAATTAACTTCTCATCTTCCTCCTTGCTCCACTCCCCCTTGACCAGATTCGGATTTAATACCGTGTCAAACCTCTTCCTGATATCATTGAAGTTCCTCGTGTAGGACACCTTATTCCGAACGTCCGCTAGAACCTCCGCAATTTTTTGCCATCTTCTCGGATGCTTTTTCTCCAGGGCTATTATGCGCGAGTCCTCCTCTGCACTCCAAGGGACATGCTCGCGGCCGCCCTTTGTTTTCTTCGTTTTCGTTTCTGCTTCTGCTTCTGATTCTATTTCTGTTGTTGTGGTAGCTTCGCCAAGTTTTCGTTTTTTGCTTTTCTTCGCCGGCGACGAGGCACTCTCGACTACGACGCCCCCCTCAATAGCAACAGCTGAGGAGACTGAGGATTCAACTGCTTCCTTGGTCTTGCTCGCTTCCTGCTTGGCCTTCTTCGACACTTCTTCGGCGACTGAAAAAACTCCTGCTATCTTGGTCGCTTCCTTCTTGGCCTTCTTCGCTTCCTTCTTGGCCTTCTTCGACACTTCTTCGGCCTTAATTTCCTCAGTTAATGGCATAGCGTTTATATATAATGTCATACCCACCAATATATTCAATTTTTCCATACCCACCAAAATCAATGCCCACCTACTCAGCCTCCTTCGGTGGCCGGGCTGGCAAAGAGAAATCGTCCAACACCTCGAAGGAGAAGAAGTCCAAGTCAAAGTGTCCGATCTGCCGCAAATCGGGCCACGAAGGTTCAGAATGCAGTCGACGTCCCGAGGGAGGTATCCCTCCCGGGGGAATAGAGTTTGGATCGAAAAAATCCGGGGCCGGCTCCTCTATAGCCCACAAGCAGTCAAAGAAATTCAACAATTCCAACAGCAACAGCTCCTCGACCTCCAATTCCCACCTCCTCCCTCTCCCCCCCCCCTTCACTCGGCGCTCAGACCACCTCGACGACCCCCCCCCATCCTTTCTCTTCGCAGACGCCGGCTCCGATGTTTCGTCGGTCCTCGACATCCTCTCCCAAACCGGTGGCAAAAAATCCAAGAAAACCCCCGAAACTGAGTACAACGTTCAGCTCACCAAGGACACGCCCTGGAACTTCGCCGGGTCCATCGTTAGAGTTACTGTTCACCCTAAAAAGGGTTTCAACCTGGACTCTGAGCAAAATGCTAAAATAATTGCTGCGCTGTCCCCCTCATTGTGCTGGTTCTCAATTGGTCTTTCTGCGGGTTGTTTGGTCTCGAAAAACGACGCCGAGGACGAGGACAGTGACGATTCGGAGTTTGATGGAGAAGAGTACTCTTCTGAAACTTCCTCTGTTTCCGAATTGTTCGATTCCGCTCTGACAAAAAATGATTCAGTCGTTTCCCTTTTCTCCTCCCTCGACTATGGCAAGAGCACCATCACAAAAGGGGGTTTCGACCGAAAGAGCCAGCTGCGACGGCTCCGCACAACAATGAGGTGCGCACACAATAACAAGGTTCCTGTTTCGGTTAGATTGAAGAACGACGAGGGAACGGAAGGTGAGCGAGCGAGTACTTGGGTTGTGGAGCGGGGGAGACCCCCCCACCCCCCCTCTCCGCTGCGCTCGGCTTTCCGCTGCACTCGGCTTTCATCCACCCACATCATTTACTAAACTTACATATATTTTTCATAAATTTAGAGGTCGAGGATCTGCTAAACACAATACTCACGTACAAGCCAAGAGCGCTGCACTTGAACGCGTGGAGGTGAGCGAGCGAAGCGAACGAGCTTTGAGGAAGACGAGCATACTCGCGACGAATCAACACCCGCGAAACGAAATGGCTGCAGACATCATGGCATGGCTACACCCACTACTGAACTAACCCACTCAATTCGTATTCGTTTGGCTCGCTCGTTTTGCTCGTACTTCATTAAAAATGCACCTCGCTTCGCTCGGTGCAGCGGTACTGGGGAGGACATGCTAAGAATATTGAAGGCTGGGGCCGATGCGGACGTCCAAGTGTATGTGGGGTTCAGCGGAAATGTTGCATTTTCGAAGGCCACCCGCCACCTGAAAAACTCCGTGTTCGACTGCCCTTTGGACAGACTCCTCCTTGAAACTGACGGGCCGAACTCAATACCCACCCCTGTAACGAACGCGTACAACCGTACGGCATTCAGCCACGCGGGATTGATTCCCTTCGTTGGCGATGCCGTTGCAACAGCTAGGGGAGCCGAGAGTTGTTGCGTCGATGTTGTTCGATCTGCCTCGATCAACCTGGCTAAGTTGTACGGCGGCGTTGTTGCGGAAAGTTTAAGCGAAGCCAAGGCGAGCGAGAGACGAGCCGAGATTGAGGCGGAGGAGCAGGCGGAGGAGAATTGCATAGATGAGGAATCCACCGACGGCGTGGAAAATAATAATGATTTAGAAAGTTTGAACCCTGAGCTTCTCCCTCCTCCCCCCCCATCACCACCAAAAAAGAAGAAGACGAAGGGCGGGAAGAAGAAGGGAGTGGCGGAGCCCACCCCCCAGCCAGACGCAAACGAGCTGGAAGAAGATTTTGACGATATGTTTTTCAACAAAAAGAAATTGTAAAAGAGTAAACTTTTAAATTTAGGATCTATATATAATCAACCATTTTCGTTACGCAACCTTCTTCCCCACACTCTGATCGTGAGTGGAGTAGCCACTCCCCTTGTTGCCTGCCTCGCCACTGTCACCAACTTTATGCTTCCTCCAAATCTTCTTGATGTCAGCCTTCGAACCCGCCGCTGTACCGAAGAGTTGATCGAGTGGGATGTGCTGAGCACCGTAGTTGCAGTCGAAGCAACTGTGGTGCACCTGGTGGAAATCATCCCCCCCCCCCGGACTACTGTACCCGTCGTGTCCGATCCAAGCGCCAACGGCGCAGTCAATGATGCAGCCGAGGGGGACGGTCACGTGAACATTGAAAGGTAGGATACAGAACGCCGCCATGTAGTCTGCGCCACGTGGAATAATGTTAGTTTAGGTTTCATTTCGCGCGCTTCGTCGCTCGCTCGCTCGCTCGCTCACTCACACGCGGTTGCCTCAACCGGGTGCATGGAGGTTCCGCTGAACGCCGTTGGGTTGTGGCTCTTGTGGTGAAGAGAGTGGACGTGCCTGTATAAGAACTTTCCAACGTCGGGGAAGTATTTAGTTTTCCAGGGGTGCATTCCACGGTGGATCATGTAGAACTGAGGGATCCTCCAATGGGTCGTCGTGATGGCCAGGAGAAACGTTAAATAAGGGTTTTCAGCAATTGTAGCCGGGAACCTGGAGCTGTTAGCGTACAGGTGGCAGATGAACGCCTCAACCGCGGTCCCGCAAAACGTAGCTATAGTTGTCATGAAGCTGTCATGCTTGAACTGCGCCAAACTTGGCATTGCCGGGTTTTTCTTGAACTTGTGCAACTTCTCAGATGCTCGCGAGAAGTACAGGAAGTAGTCCCAACTACCAGCGATCAGCCAAGTCGCGAGAAGGTTACGAAGAAGCAAAGGCAAAATCCAATCTAAGGAGTACGTTTTGGCAGCACCAAATGCTGGGTAACCAAAACCGTCCTCGCCTCCATGAATGACATAGACGCAGAAATACGCCATGGCAAAGGAACGCCCAGCAGCAAAGAACGAGCCAAGGTTCTCATAGGAGATCAAGCCAAGATTAGGCTTGGCGATTGGCATGGGCTTGCGAGGCTCATCACCAGTCAGCTCACTTGCAACTTTCCAATTGGCAACGGGCCAAACCCAGGGGGCGTAGACACGGGAGGGGTGCAAGATGTAATCCATAAATATGCTATAGCATATACTTTTTGTTATAAATAATAAAAAAAAAACAACATTGAATGGTGACAAGTGTTTAAATTAAACACTTTAAAAACCTGCGTTCAACATGGGTAAGGTCCGTTGGACAGCAAGGGCGGTCGTTTTCATTATCCTTGGTCTTACCCTTATTCCCGCCCCACAAAACATACCTGTGCCGGACAGTTGCAAACCTGTCAAGCTGGAGAAAGAAAAGGTGACACCCCAAACAGAACGCAAATTTGATCTGGTGGTCATGGGTGCCACGGGCTTTACTGGAAAACTCGTTGTCGACTACCTCGCTAGGACCCAGAAGGACCTCAATTGGGCCATTGCGGGCAGGAATCGCGGCAAACTTGTTGCTCTTTTGAGTGATGTCGATGTCAATGACAATAAAAAACCCGAGATCATTGTCGCGGACTCGCTGGACGCGGAAGCGCTCACACTATTGGCTCAATCAACCAAGGTTGTGGTGTCCACCGCCGGGCCGTACACTTCGTTCGGCATGCCCCTCGTCCAAGCGTGCGCCGAAGAAGGAACCCACTACGCCGACTTGTCTGGTGAGTTCTTTTTCCAGCGCGATGCCATGAACAAACACGCAGTCACTGCCCAAAAGACAGGCAGCAAGATTGTTGTTGCGGCTGGATATGATTCTGTGCCGTTCGACCTTGGCGCAGCTCTCGCCGTTCGTGAGTTAGAGAAAATTGCAGGCCCACCTCCCCTCTCCTCCACCACCAGCATTAGATCGATGGTCACGAATGGAAGAGGGTGGTTGTCGGGAGGAACCCTAGCTGCCATGGTCATCGGAGTTAAGGAAGCTGTCACTGGGGTGAAGACTGGAAAAATGACGTTTGAGGAAAGCAACGATCCCTATATTTTAATCCCGGAGGCGAACGGGCTCGAGCACGGGTGCGTCCGAGTCGACACCGAAGCAACGGGCTTTGGATCGCTCCCTCGCTTTGACGCGGTTCTTGGACACTTTGGCGTCCCCCATTTCATGGCGTACGTGAACAGCAGAATCGTCAGGCGAAGTATGTTCCTGAACGACCCTGCTAGGCGAATCAGCTACAGCGAAGGAATGAGCTTTGGGGCGGCAATAGACGCTTTCGTTTGGGCCGTTCCGCACATTTTGAGAGGAGAGGCCAAATTACTGCCAGCACCTGGAGAAGGGCCGAGCGAGGTCATGCGCGAGACGGGGGGGTACGAGATGAAAGTTGTGGCAACCCGAGATGATAGTGAAGACAAGGTGGAGATTAAAGGTGTGGGCTACGGTGACCCCGGTGAGTGAGCGAAGCGAGCGAGCCTTGAGGAAGACGAGAATACATCTCGCGATGGATCGCATCCGCTACTAAACTAACATTATTTCACTCAGGGTATGCGCACACGAGTAAAATTTTGAGTGAGATTGGGCTTTGCCTTGCTGACAGTGGATGCCACAAGAAGGACATGAAGACCGTCGGTGGCGTGCTGACTGCGACTTCCGCGTTAGATCTCGACTTTTTGCGTGCACGACTGGCTGCTGCGAAGCACGAAACGGGCGAGTCGTTGTTGTCATACGTAGTGACTGTTGGTGGTGGTAAGGGGGAAAATTCAGAACTTTGAAATATGAATGGGTTATTCTAATTTTTACTTTTTGGCTTTATTTTTGTTTTTGAACGCCCGCACCTGCTTTCGTTTCGCTTCGATCTGCTCGTTAAGTGTGTTATGGTGCGGTGTGGTGTGGTTAGATATATGTGTTTATGACTGTGTTGATTCCTCACTCGCTCAATTTCAATTTCAATTCATTTCATTTTGGGGATCAGACTCTTCCTAAAATATAAGGTCGATCTAATTTGCATAGTTTTGCTGCTCCATTTTAGAGTTCAGCGCCGCCACATGTTGCAATGCTTCACGAATAATTTCTTATCCTCATCATTTCCCCACCACTACTTACTTCCCGCCCCCACTTCCGCCAATTCCACTCACCTCTACTGTCAAACTCTTCCACAACAATTGTAAATCTACCTCGCCGGGTTCACCGCTACCTCTGAATAAAATCTTCCCGCTAGCATCGTCGATGAAGAACACGTAGCCAGTGAGCTTGTTTGTCATGCCGATTTGGTGTTGAACATGCTCGGAATCACCAAATATGTAATACGAATTTTTGTGCCGCTTCTCAGGAATTGCTTGCCTGAGCGAAGAGGAGAGCAGGGGAGAGAAAAGGCTCCAAATTCCCGAGGGGGACACGGCAACCTGACGGATTTGCAAAAGGGGAGAGTTGCTCGGGGTTTTGCCAATTTTTACTTTTTGGAGGAATTTCTCAATTGGGGAAAGCCACTTTGGAATCATTTCGTAGCCAAACTGCTTGAAGGAGATGCAGACGATGGAGAGGCCGGCGGGGGGAAAGGGGTTGGGGTTGGGGTTGGGATTGGGGGTGGAATCGACCTCGGAGGACGAATTTACTGGGGCGGAGAAGGAGATTTCTTCGCCAAGGAGATTCTTGATGTTGAAAGAAGTGGGCAGTGGGGATTTCTGAGGGCCAAAATCTAACCACGAAAAGGTGCTTTCGTGGGAGGGTATGGAATCAGAGCGAGCGGAAGGGAACACTTTCCCCTTGTTCTCCTTGAGATCCTTTATCTCCCAGAAATGACCCTTCTCAACCGACTTGGAGAGTTTGGGACGTTCTTTTCCGGTCCAGGGATTTATATTGGGGTCTGGGGAAGACGAGGATGAGGCGGAGGCGGAGGCGGGGTTTGAGCTTTCAATCTTCGATGAAGAGGAAGTTGGAGTGGTAGAAAAATATTGCACGAAGATTATTTTAGTTTCACGTCGAGCAAGTCTACGGATCATAAATGCTGACTGGTGCAATGTGGAGAAAGTTTGGCCCCAAGGAGACCTAATTTTTGTCACACACAAGAAATCTCTTTTAGTGTTTTTAGTCTGGAAATATTTAGGTTCATTTAAGCACTTAAGTGCGCGCCGGAAATTTAATGGACGAACAGGTTCTCCACGGGCATAATAGTATTGTGCGTTGCGTGGCGTTGCGGAGTAATGGTCATGTGGCATCGAGTAGTAAGAGCGGGTCAATCATCATCCACTCGACCAACTCCAACAAGGTAGAATATCGAGCTGACAATGTTTTTGCCAATGGTGTCTATGGTCTTTGCTATCTTCCTGATGGCTCGGTACTTGTGGCTAATGGCCGTAATGGTGAGGGTCCCAACTTGAAGGTATTCAGCCCTTCCCTCGAGTTGGTTCAGACCTTGGAGGGACACGATAATGCTGTTTGGTGCGTCACCGTCTCTCCATCAGGCTCCCACTTTGCTTCCTGTGGTTATAAGGAGGTGATGATTTGGTCGGAGTCGGGGGAGGGTGGCGAGTGGGCTAGAGTGCAAGTGCTTGAGGATCACACGCATTGGATTCTTGCAGTGTGCTTCTCCCCCGACGGCAAGCAGCTGGCTACTGGAAGTTACAGTCTCATCAACCTCTACAGCTTCAACGAGGGAAGTGCCATCTTAGCGCACACGTTGGAGGGCCACACCGGCGGCGTCAATTCCCTCTCGTTCTCTCCCGACTGCAAACTCCTTTGCTCGGGAAGTGCCGATAAATCCATCAAATTTTGGAACCCTGCCGATGGAAGCTTGGTGAAGAGCATCGACGAGGCTCACACCTCTAGATCCGTCCGTAGCGTCTCATACTCCCCCAACGGGCGTATTCTTGTGAGTGCTGGTTACGACAAAACGATGAAGATCTGGGATGCTGAGACTTTCGAGCTCAAGCACACTTTCGAGCAGGAATTCAACACCAACCAGCTCGCCATCACGGCCGATTCCAACTACATTGTTTCGGCCAACAGCAACCACACGGTTAGAATCACCCCCTTCCGAGAGTACACTCGCACAGCCCTCACCCCCATCCTCAACCTCATTCTCCACATCGTCTACAAGCGAGACTACGTGTCCTTCCCAAAACACACCTGGCGGACTCCAACCCACGCCCAAACCATTAAACTTCTCGGCGAGTGCGTGTTCAACGGCGGCTACGACGTCACCTCCGTGATCCTCTCGTTCCTCTCCCCAGCCCACCTCCCAATCCAAATTACCCCGACCAGGTGGAAACCAAAAACTGAGCAAATCCCACTTTAGCAATATAAAAGTTAAAAATGAAAAATTGTCTCCAACCTACTTCCCCCCTCTTTTCCACACTCCCTCCCTCCCTTACTCACACACCAAATCAATTCTTGTAACCCTCCCCGAACTGTTCGCCCCGTATAACAAGGGCAAAATTGGATGGAAGCTCACCCTACTACAAACAGCAGACAAATAATCCCCCCTCGCCGTTGCCACAACCATGGCATTCCCCTTTTTAGTCCTGTCAAACACCTCTACGCACCTCGGCTGCTTCATGCTCCCGCAAGCAAAATATCTGCTATCGTTTGGGTGCCACACGGCGTGGAACGTGCTCAGCCACTTGCCTGTCTGGTTGTTGTGGGCTATTTTGGAGTCGTACTTCATTTCCCCCGCGAGCGTCGCTGGGTTGTCGATCAGCACTGCGCCGGGCCGAGCAAAGCAGTGGGTTAGTTTGTATTTGTATTCGTATTTGTATTCGTATTTGTATTCATATTCGTATTCGCATTTCCCACAAGGCTCGCTTCGCTCGCTTACCAATCGTATCATCAAAGCTGGTCACCGCCAGGCAGCTCCCATCGCAATTGAACATCGCCGAGTTGATCGACCTCGTCGAGTTGTACGTCGCCACCGGCGTGCAAACTGATTTCTTCTTGTTCTTCTTCAGTGCTCGAATATCGAAGATCTTCGCCACTCCCTCGTTCCCACCCACAGCCACAGAGTGGCCGTTCCCGTGGAGCGACAAAGTGTTGAGCTTGTGGGTAGAGAGGGCCACGTCGAAAACAACCTTCGAGGCAGTACGGAAATCAACGTTTATCAGCGTGCCGCAGTTGGAGGTTACGTAAATGCCATTTGCCTCGCTATTCAAGACGCTGTGAGAGGTCCAAAACTTCCCGTCTTTCTCAACGCCGAATCCGGGCTCGTTCTTAAAATCTGCATGGTCGTCGTACGAGGCGAAGACTTGAGTGAGTACATTGGATGGTGAGTTTGTGTCCCACTCTCTGATTGTTCCGTCCGTCGAACTCATGTACAGTTTGTCCCCGGTTGGATTAAACTGCACTGAGTGGATTGGCCTTTTAGCTATAGTGAAGAACGCGGTCTGTGAGTTCTGGGCGGACTTGGAGCTGTTCCAAAGCCCAACTGACCCCACCTTGTCACCGATGACGACAACAGGGAGGGTTGGGTGGGTGGTGATTCCGTACGCTCGCTGATTTGTCAGCTTTTCCACGTTGTCGTTCAGCATCACGGGGCGTGCGCTGGTAAAGTTGTTCTTATTCGCAGATTTCGATTTTGACGTTGATGTTGATTTTGCTGCTGCCGAGACTAGTTGATCCCTCATGTCTGTTATGCCCGCCCTATCTCTGATATAGTCCTCGTCCTCCTCCTCTCCCTCATCCAACGCAATGGCAGAAAATACATCAATGTTTTCACCAGAGTTCAACCGATCGTGAAAAAATTCGCTTGTTGGCACAGGTTCGGGCTCGGGGACAAAGTAGTTCGAGCCGCTAGATGCGCTCGCGGATCCGTCGGGTGACAACCGAGGAGATTTACGCTTCTCCAAGGGAGGAGCGTTCTCCTTTTGCTTCTTACGTTTGGCTGCTGAAACTTTTCGCGCGACTGACTCAGCTGATTTTGTATCGCTTATTGCACGTTTGGCAGAGAGGAGACCAGAGTCTATCATGAAATTCCGATTGCCTTCACGTTTTTGTTCAACGAGCTGGGAATAAGGTACTCCAGTCGACTCGGATAGCATGGAAAGCTTGCTCATGGACATGCTCGAAGTTGAATCGAACACTTGAATCGAGTCGATGAGTCGATAACACTTTTGAGCTCTAAATTCTTGGTAGAGGTGAAAGACTACCTTAGAAGTTACTAGTATGGTATTTAAGGGTTTTGCAAGTGTTATTCACAGTGTCTGAGGATTTTCAAGTTTTTCGCGAGGCCCTCATCATTACACGGCCAAAAACTAGACGTTTCCACTATGGCCAGCCTGATTAACGAGAGCTCCTCCACAAGCTCAGCCCAACCACTATCGATTGTACTAACCGGCGAGCGCGTTCTCGTCCCTGATGAAGAAACGATTGTTCAAATTATTGAGTCTTCCTTTCAACCCTACGTAACCCCGACCACACCCCAATCCTCCCTGTATGCTTCCGTCACATCCATTAAAATCGGCACTAGAACGTACACGACAACCTCCTCTCAAGCTCTCTGCACCCACCTCCTGTCCAAACTCCCGAACCTCCAAATTTTCGACATGGCGGACTGCATTGCTTCCCGGCATGAGGACGAGGCGTTGATCATTATGAAGAACTTTTCCAACTGCGTTGCATCAACGAGTCAGTTCCTCACCCACGTTGACGTGAGCAACAACGCCATGGGCACGAAGGGAGTGACCGCGGTGGAGGCCATTCTCTCGACCCCCAACTTGGAAGGTCTGAAGATGTGCAACGACGGGTTGAGCCAAACTACGATGGCAGAGGTTGCCTCAATATTGAACAAGTCCGCCCCGGGCGACTCGAAGCACAAGCTGAAGACTCTTCACTTTTACAACAACATGAGCGGCGACGATGGGTGCACGGCCTTTTCCTCGATTGTCGACAGGTGAGCGAGCGATTTTTGAGGTTTGACGAGCATACGAGCCACTACTAAACCAACCCACTCAATTTACTTCGCACCTTCTTCGCTCGGCGCAGGTGCAACTCCCTCACCGACGTCCGATTCTCTGGCACCAGGGCCTCCCGCGTTGGTTCGTTGACTGCCGCATCCTCCTTCTCCAAAAACAATTTCCTCGCCAATCTCACCCACCTCGACCTAGCCGACAACACCTTCGGGACGGCAGACGGTGGTGGCAAGTTGTTATCTAAGGCAATTTCCACAATGACCTCCCTCACCTTCCTCGACTTGCGGGACTGCAGCATGGAGGACGAAGGTATTGCCAACGTTTGCGACGCCCTTTACGCGTCTAAGGCGAGCCTTTCTCACTTCGACGTTAGCGGAAACGAGGTCACAGGAGACCAGGGGTCCTCCTCCCTCAAAAAGCTGTTCCTCTTCTGGGGCAAGAAAAAGAAGCACAGCCTGACGTACTTCGGGGCGGAGGAAAACGAGCTCGGAAACAGCGGCATGAAGAAAATTATGCTCGGGCTGAGTTCCTGCAGCGCAGAAACGCTCAAAGTGTTGAAAATGAATACGAACGAGATTGGCGATGCGGGGATCGCAGGATTGCTGAACGGGAACTTTACCAAAATTGAAAAGTTGCTCATTGACGGTAACGAGTTTTCGGCAACGACGTTGGCCACGTTGGAGGAGAAGTGGGGGGATAAGATTGAGAGTTTAGAGGATAATGATGATGAGGGCGAGGGGGGTGAAGACGAGGACGAGGATGAGGACGAGGAGGACGAGGCGTCCGAATACGGGTCGGAGGATGAGGAGACTGACGACTTAAACGATGCGATCAATAAAATTGCGCTTTAAAATTTCAATTTCGTTCGTCGTCCTCTATTACTCCCAGCTTCTTCTTCGCTAGCTCAAACGTACCGAACCCAACGGCCCCAAAAATGGAGCTCCACAGAACTCGTGCCCCGCCTCCGGCGTACAGACCGCCCAAAATTCCATTCTTCTCGACCAGCAGCTTCGCGCCGCTGTATATTGAAATGTCGCGAGGAAGGACTCCGGTCATCACGGAGGTTTTTATGACGTCTATAGGGGTGGTGCAACCACTTGCGACTGCACCGGCAAGCGCCCCGGCCAAGAAATGGTTTCTGCTGTTGTTTCTGCTGTTGCTGTTGCTGTTGCTGCGGATTTTGAGCTCCTCGTAAACGGAAAAACGAATGATTGCCCCGGGAACGTTTCGGAGAATTGTGGGGAAGTAGCCCGTGTAGAATCCTCGCACGCCCTGGTTTGCTAGCGTGGAGGTGATCACGCTTGTTATAGAGTGCATGCTGTCCTTCGTCTGAATCTGCAGCGTCTGCTTGATGTATTCTTTCGGGACGAAGATTACACTAGAGGCACAATTGCCCATTGCCGCCGCGGAGGAATGGAGGAGGAGTCTACTCAGAGGGGTAGAAATATTATTGTCTTTGCTGTTGTTGTTGTGGTTGATGAAAGTTTTTTTAAGCATTTGCTTGGTCGCTTCATAGAAACCAAAGTAAAGGGCAGAGGAGGGAATTGCAGTTAGGGAGGCGGACATACACCCTCGATACAGCGAACAGGGCCCATCGGAAGACACCTTATATCGGAAAGCCGAGAAAACATTCGAGTGAACGGACGGATTGCTCTGCTTGATTGTCTTGGCGGTGTCTAGGGGGAAGAGGGAGGCAGTGCCAACGAAACCTGCAATACCACCTGACAATGCTATTTTTAGGGTGTTGTAGGGATGTGTGCATGATTTTAGAGTTGCTGCTGATTTGATGAATATACATATGAGTAGGAGAGGGCCGAGGATGTTCATAACTCAGAATTTATGGCGGATCTTTTTAAAATCTCCTTTCCGCTTTTGATTTTAAAGCAAAAAATGCTTTTTTTCTCCTCCCACTCGACATGAACTACCTTGTCTTCTTCTTCATCATCAATTTACTACTCGCTCCCACCACGTTTGCAAAGTCCAAACGCCATCGTGTTGACCAAACTTGGAAATCACAGAAAAAAAATTGTGAGAAGGAGACGTGCTCACACCTCCAAACTGACGTGAACGACAACTGCGTGAACGAGTGTGTTGATCCTCTCTGCTACGACGACATATACACTCAGCATGAGAGAGGACCGCTCGAGGATGGCGAGATCGATGCCGACCGCTATAGAATGTTCATTAATTGTGTGCGAAAATCCGTCAGAGAAAGGCGCCAGCTTAAAGAGAAGCAGAGGCGAAAAGAGAAAGAGGAGAGGAAGGCAAAGGCAGCCGGCAAACCAGTGCCTGTTGAGGTTGTAGTTAGGGAGGAGTTAGATTTAGATGCGGGCGTGGACTTAGATGAAGAGGATGGAGAGCCGATGGATTTAATGTCATAATTTATTGAGCCAATTTTATAAACCATAAACTACCGCAACTTCTCGTACCCATTATCTTCAACCTTGTAGAGGTTCTCGATCTTATCACCTCCACCACTAGCACCAGCAATACCCGCCACCCCCATTTCCTCAGCAAAACTCCGAATGACCCTCCTTGCGAACCTCCTCATCAACCCCCCCCCCCTTTCTCCCCCCTCACTCCCACTCCCGAACTTCAAGTCTTGCAGCTTGGAGAATTTTGCCTTGGGCTCCTCGTAACTCAACTGGAGCAAATCAAATCCATCGTCCAAATATTGCAGAAGCAGATCATCCTTGGTCATAATTTCGTCGACCAGCCCTTTCTCCACAGCGTCAGTGTCAAACCAGACCTCTCCCGTGGCAACAACGTCCATGTCCAATTTTGGGCGATTTTTCGCGACAAAATCACGAAACAATGTGTAGATTTTCGCAATGTCCTCCTCGGCTTTTTCCACGTCCTTCTTGTCGATCTTCTTCGTTGGAGTCAAGGTTCGTTTAAATTCTCCGGCCGTGACGGTCGAGAACTGGATTCCCTCCCTCGCCAGCCTCTCGTAAGCGTTGGGGGTTTCCGAGATCACCCCAATGGACCCGATCGCCGCGAACGGACTCGCCACGATCCGGTCCGCTGCGCAAGCCATCATGTATCCACCGCTGCGCCGAGCGAAGAAGGTGCGAAGAAAATTGAGTAGGTTAGATTAGCTCACTCCCTCACTCCCTCACTCCCTCACTCACTCACTCACTCACTCACTCACTCACTCACTCACTCACTCACTCACTCACTCACTCACTCACTCACCTGGCAGCAACTTCTTCAACCGCAATCGTCAATTTTATTCCGTTGTTCTTAAGCCGCTGAAGCTGCCCAGCAGCCGCTCCGTACCCTGTAACTGTTCCTCCACCGCTCTTGAGCACCAGAATCACCTCGTCACCCTCTCTTTTGGTGCTCAGAATGGCCGTGACCTCCTCACGAAGCTCATTGCACTGGGAAGCGGTGACATCTCCTGAGAAATCGAGAACGAACGCGGACTTCCGAAGGCCACTTTTATCGTTGTTGTTCTTCAAAATAGCAGTAAGAGGCCGCTCCTCCAAGAAATTGATGAGCGATCCTGGCTTGGAGAACGCCCCCTGCTCGAAGAACAACTTCAACAAGTCCTTGGCTTGCTCCTTGCGACTCTCCAAATCGGAATCGCCAACCCCATTTGTCATCGTCGCGTTCAATACGCTATTGACGACCTTCTGAAGGAACAAAAGCTCATTCGCAACAAGAAGTAAATTCGCGTCTCCAATTTTTGCCGTCAACTTGAGATTTGGTTTCACCTTGTTTCCGTCTTCGCTGAGAAAGTACTCGTCAGAGATTGCGTCGGAGAACTGCGAACTCGCCTTGGCAATCTCCGCGAGCGGTTCTCTACTTTTCGTGAGTAGCTCGGCCTCATACTCCTCGAACTCTGCGATCAGCCTTTTCTGTGTCGAAGGATGGGCAGGCGAACCTTCTCCACTTTCAAGCAAATTCGACACCAGGTTTAGGATTTGTTCCTTCTTGGCAAATTGTTGGGATTGGAGGAATTTCACAGTCGCAGAGGACTTTCCAGAGCGAGCAAGATTCAAGCTGTACTCATATGATTGGTAAACATCGTTGAGCTTTCGCACCTTGATGTATTGCTCCTTCGGTGCAAGCTCGGTCGCTTTCTTCATCTTCATGAAACTCGGGAAGGGAAAATCGTCATCTGAACCTTCCTCGTCGTAGAGGTTGGCGTAGTTGAGAGGCTGTTGGGAATTCTTCTTCTTCTCTCGATCACTGAACTTGCCAATGACGTAAACGGCTCCGAGGACGGGGATGATGGTCTTGATCGAAGTCGTCGCCAGTGAAACGAAGATCTGATTCTTCGTTTCCTCTGTGATGAAGCTCAAGGGGGAAACTTTCAGAGCTGATGATGTCGTTGGTCGAAGAGGGGGAGTGGTGGTGTGGGAAAAGGGTTTGACCAGGACCGACCGAAACTGGGATTGTGACGAAGAGAATCCTCTGCTCGAGCGGCAGAGAACGAGGAGAAGAATGGCAAAAAGCATTTATTTTTGCACCATTCTGCACTTCTTGAGGATAATTTGACTATGAAAAAGTATTTTCAATCATCGTGTGTTTCGGCATCATATGTTCGCAACTGTGTCACCTTAACTTATTTATCATTTTGCGTTCTTGGATGCTCATCACTTCCCCGGCCAATGCAGCATATGCGACCCTGTACAAGCTTCCGCTAGCTCACAACCCCATGTTCGAGGCCTACACAGCCTCCTTTGGCTTTGCTTCATCAATCATTTTCTTCAGCTCTCTGCACAAGTTCGTCAAGATCGACCCACTTGTCCACCGTCTCGACAAGCTTCCTGTGAACCCTGTAAACACCTTTGAGTGGCTGGGGTCTCGTGGTGTCAAACCGTTTTTTGACTGCTATGTTCCCCTTTTTGTTTACCTCCTCTGTGTTTTTCTCTTCCACAGTTTCGTGACAAAGCCTCCTCTCCCACTCCCATCCGACACACTCACAATGATACGTTTTTTAACAGAACTTGTCTCAGGCGTGATTCTCTACGATTTTATTTTCAGTTTCGTTCACAAGGCCCTCCACTCTCGGAACACCCCCCAATTTATTAGACGGCTTCACGTCCGGCACCACCAACGTCGACCAAACCAAACCTCCCTCCTCCCGATTCAAACCGTCCAGCACGGTTTTGTTGACGGGGCGCTCCAGGTGCTCACGAACGTGTTCGTGCAGCGCCTTCCCATTTTCTTCGGGCTGTCGAAGCATCCGTTGAGCAGGATTGCACACAATTTGCTCGTTACGTTTCTGCTTGTCGAGTCGCACAGCGGCTATTCTGGCTTTAAGTTTCTTTCCCACAATTTTTTGCCGGGTATCCTCGGTGGCTCACCTCAGCACCACAACCACCATATACTTGGTGAGAAGCATCACCACCAGTTCCTAAAGATATAAAATATTCTATTAACAAATTTGTTGAATTTTTTGGAAAATCAATCGACAGCAACTTTCCGCCTCATTTTCGCCACTCCCTTCACAAACGTGTTGATCTTGTCCGCTCCCCCCCCCCCCCCC